>VZTO01002864.1:40090-58232 GCA_013400615.1 Syrrhaptes paradoxus | reverse complement strand
TTCTACTGAAATGTGTTAAATATTAAGAAGAAAATATTTCCAGAAAACCAGCAATGTTCTTAGCTTAGCGGTTTAGGAAAGAACTGCCACCTTACCAGTAGAGGACTTTCAAAAACAGACAGAACTTCCTAATCTAATAAGGGCTCATACTTTTTTTTTTTTTTCCCTTAGAAAGAAAAGGTTTGTCAATAGCTTACTTTTAGGACTCCTGACGTTATAAGAGAGCCCTAAACAAAACCTGCTGCTGATGTTGCCAGTCAGCACTTGGTGAGATCCTCTCACATGCCAGATGGGTATGTATGCCCAACCTTCAATGAGACCATTCTATAAGTCTTTGATAAGATGGCTTAAAAACCTGCAATGAAGGTGTCTGTCAAACGGTATATTGAATAATCCTAGTTAACATCTACCTAAGTCTTTAAAAGTATAGCCTAGGAAAAAAAGGTATAAGTTAAAATATAATAGTAGTTGTAAAGGATAAACAGTTTATAAAACTCTCATTGTGAGAGTGATAAACCAACTGTTATTGCTTAATGCTTCTTCCCAGTAAAAAATAACCTCTCCTCACATTAGCTTGAGCACTTCATTTAATAAAATGAATAACTAAAAGTGGATTCATCTGCTGTTATAGTTGCCAAACACCTCACATATAAATAATGAACCTTTCTTAAAACAGGAAAGACACAGGCAAGTTTATAATGAGCTAATGTCACAGGAATAATGATAATTAATAATAATAGAAGTTGCCATCAATATTAAGATGTATCCTGTGCTTTTCATTGTCACTTTCCTGATCGCCATTCTTTTCTAAATGAAGAAAGAACTGTTGGAGGAAGATTTAACACTTCTTCTATCTATTTGCTGCATGCATTCTACCTTTCCAGAGATGGATTTAAAAACTAAAATATTCTTGAACTGTTTGAAAGCTCCTTACCTGCAAATGATGTATTTATTCCTATTAGAGCTAAAATGGGAAAATAACAAAGCAAGCTTTCAATTTGTGGAGCAAGGGCCACATACTGGGAAATAGTAAGCACAGCAGTAACATCACAAATTACTGTAAATTGAGTACCTAGCTGTAATTTTCATGTCATTCTTTCGTGATAGATATTAGCTTGAATTTGATTATGGTTTATGTGTGCTAAAGCGAAGTTAAGAGAGACTAAATATGCACCTCCCTGAAAAAAGCACGTAAGTTATGATAGGGAACAGGTTATTGGGATTGTAGGTATCCATCAGCTAAGAGCACACTGGGAAAGTAACAAGTGAGTCAGGGTTTCTGTCTGTTCCTGATTGTACTGTTGATCCCCTATATGACTTTTAAAAAGTCATTTACAATATGGGGTGTTGCTAAGAATTTCGGTGTGTGCACACTTGAAGATCCCGAAAGTTTGGTCGTCAGTGCAAATTAGTTTGTCATTCCTGGAACTGGCAACTAACTTGGGAGATGTGGACATTGATTACAGAAAAAGAAAAAAAAGATATCAAGCTTAGCACATCATTGCCATTAGAGTGCAGTTCTTTTCAGAACAGACTTTCTCAGAAATGTAGCTTGTTCATCCATTTTTTAGTGTTCCAGCATGTGGAAGAACAGTAATATCTCCCCTATGGGGAAAAAGCAGGAGCAGGAAGGTACTGTGTCATGTTCCTGCAGTCCTCAGAGCTAGGAAGAAGGAAGGGTATGGTCAAAACCTGCCTCCCACCTGCAGCTCTGACCTGGCAGACCAGCCCTCACTAGACCCAGGCAGCCAGAGGCTGTGTAAGCATAAAATTGTCTTTGTATTTAGCCAAGAAATTTTAAATTGCAAAATTTTTATGTGATTGCTTGGAATATACCAAGCGGTATCATCTACATAAGTAGTTCCAAAATATCTCAGATGCCTTTATTGTAAGAAACATCTGTTATTTCCAGCTGGAATCTACCTCCTGGTCCAAATATCTTGTGCATTATCCTTACTGAAAAAGCAGTAAAACTACATATTGATGGCCAGAGCAACAGAAAACATGGTCTGCAAAATTTTGACCTAAGCAATGCCCAAGACATCTGTTGTGATGCTTCTCTCCACCAGGGACCAGATCTTTTTGATGATGGCTGACCTGGCTTTGAGCATCCTATCTGAGGAGGATACCCAAACATGTCATTTAGGGGACTCAGTTCTACAAAAACAATCTCTGCCATCTCTGTGTGAAATGGGGTAAAGAAGAGATATAATGGGAAGTGAAAGAGGGAAGAAAAGAAGTGAAAGGAAATAAATATTAGAGAAGCAGGTGGACCATCTTCCCAGTGACATGGTCACTGATCGGTTCCTGAACTCTACTGCTACACTTTTAGGATCTGGTTCAGTTGTGCTCTCATCTTTAGAGCCTGCTGCTTCTCCTTTGTGAGGGGAAATACTACGCAGTGCTCAGAAAGAAGTGGTAAAATAACCCCATGCACATAAGTTGAAAAAAATAAATAAATCAATGATCCAAGTTGTGCGTTTAACCATGGACATGTTTAGTCAAAGGGAAAAGTGAGCACAATCTGGATCCAATTTCTCTTCAAACTCCAGGCTCAGTTTTAGCCTGCACACAACATCCTAGCCTGCGTATAATTTCCCAGTATGTTTCATCTGGCAGGGATGTTTTTGTTCACACTATTATGCTATATACTTAAACACCTGCTACATCCCTCTCTTGGGGTGACTGCATTTCTGCAGTATGTGAAGTGATTCCCCTATCCAGGGTAATCTGTAATCAGTTATTCCTCTTTCAGAAGAAAAGGCGATATATAAATGTAAACAGTATTACAGTGTCTGTCTTTCACTTATTCTTGCAGCATGGGAAAACATGTTTTCTTATAATACATTTAATCTACGGAAAAAGCACTTTCCAAGACATCTTTAACCTTGCTGCTGATACATATCAGCATCTGAAGCAGAAAAGCCCTCCATTATTAATTTTTTAATAATGAAAGCACTATTGCTTCTCAAACCTGTCACCTGCTATAGATCTTAATCAGTTTCAGTCCCATTATGACAATGCTTGCTGCAGTGAAAAAGGGTTTGGAAATAATTTGTCACCCAGGGAAAAATTATTTTCCTTTCAATGAGATCCACAGCATTAGAAAAATTATAGCAGCATATGCCCTCTGATATATTTTATTGAATGCTAAATGTTAGAATTGTACATAAACCAAATGCTGGATAGTTTCCAGTGTCCCATTAAAGTTCTGTCTTGGAAGCATTACTAGGGCAGGCTGCCAGATACAAAGAGAGGAGATACACTGTGAGGAAGGACACGATCTTTTATTGTCATTTTCCTTTATGAAGTTGTTGCAGACAAACAATGCGTGGCTGCTGGCACTTAAACAAACAATGAAGCAGACACTGGAGAGTTTTCTTTTTGTTTTAAATCATGTTGCCCTCTCTCCTTCACTAGTTGGCCATGAACATTGTCGTGGTAGATAAACCTCTGAGGCTCCCCTGACCTTTGGTCTCATTTGTGGATGAATTCTCCTCATTTAAAATTTCTTGATCATTTCAAAAACACCCTATAGAAATCAGGTATTTGCATGGATGTTGTTGCTTTGCTGTAAGTCCCCTGTGGCACTCACAGGTTCTCTTCACCCATCTTCCTCACCCAGCTCACTCTCTTGCAATTGGCAATCTCAAAATTTCTTTTGGCAAATCTGAAACCCAACCAGACATTCTCAAGACGGACAGAACAGTGGCATCTCTGAGATTACAATGAATATTTGAAATCCTATTGCCTGTCATCACAGCACAACACTGAGAGTAGGACAGAAAATAAAGCTACCATTCACCATTGTGCCAGTGTCTGGCAGAGTAATCCTGGATAAACAACTCATTTCACTCAAGTTATCCTTCTTAGTCCCTGAAATGGGGGTGATAATTCCCATATTTTTTCCCATTTTGAGAGTATAAGACCAAAGATACTCTTAGCATATATACAAAATAGTTCCTACTTAAACAACTGAAAACCTTAAGTCAATTAAACATAAGTCTCAAAATGTCTTCGGCATAAAAAGCTTGTTGGAATACAGAAAATAATCAAATTGAAACTTAAAGTGTTTCTGGCTCTAATGAAAATGACAACGTCCCAAGTGTCCTGGGGGTATATATGCCTGGAAACAGGAAGATATTTTTGTTGCTGGGCTGGAGCCGTCCTTCTAGCTCAGACCTCACACAAAGTGCTTGAGATGGGCAAACAAACACCTAGATAGGGAAACAGAGGTTGCTGTATGACAATCTTTGTTCAGCTGCTGTCAAATTGGTGTATTTGGATAAAAAAAAAGGATCAGAAACCCAGTTCTTGCATTTAATATCAGTAACTGTCACTCACTGAATTGACAAAAGGAACCAGCAGCCTTGTGACATTACCATGTGCCATGTTTGCACTGTGGCATTACTTCATTGTAGACTGAAGTGAGGAGTAAGGTGATTGCAAAAGTGGATTACATCCAATGCACCCTAGCTATTCTGATCCCTTCATTTGGTGAAGTACCTCACTGTCCTTTTTGATCTGAGAACTGCTGAAAACATCAGTGTATAATCAAACCGCTAAAAAGATGACAACAGTGCAAATAAAGACACTCAAGACCAATCTTTTTCCTTAATATGGCCAGTGTGCACATGTGCACAAATAAGAGAGGGACTCAAATACTTTACCTTATCTCCATTCCTTTAGATAATGACTCTAATAATTTGATTGGTGCTTTCTTCTCCTCCCATCTTTTAATTCTTATAAACATATATTTTTATTATCAATTTCAAAAAGATTCTAAAGTACTGACAACTGCTGGCTCTAGCTGTCTGAAGAAGGATGGCCAGGTACATGATGCTGGTGTGCAACAGCACCAGGAATCTCCTATGAGCAGTAGTAGGCAGTAACATCTGCCTCTCTACATTCAGAAACAGAAGGTAAAATCTGTTGCTGAAGAATTCTTTGTTCCAGGTGGCAAATCAGTACATCTTTCCTCCTCCCAGGCACTTAGCTGGCCAAGAGGGGCAGCACCCATTACACAGGCTGGTTTCTTAAAGGAGGCAGGACTTCAAAAGAAGCTATGTGAGAGGAACAAGGAAAGGTGACCAGAAGAAGGTGTTCTTTGCTTTTGGCACGACTGGCTCTGCTTCTGCCATTACTCCAGTGAGCTAAATGTCTTCTCTGTTCCCCTGGTACCCTGCAAAAGCTTCTCTCCCCCGGTAAGCTCCCTCTTTTTTCTTCCCAGCACATAGCCTTACTCAGACAAGCAACGCCCTGCAACAACTGCTGTTCTTACTGCTGCCAGCCAGATGGCTCAGTGTTAGCACAAACAGCTTTGCTGCCATTACTGCAGTTCTCTGACCTCACATTTCTCCTTGACAGAGTGGTAGCAGAGCCAAGTGCCTCCTCTTTGCTGTGAGTGCATGCTCAGAACCTTGGGAGCTGTCAGTTAGTGCATGTTGAGGAATTTCAGCCCTATGAGCACTTCTTTGTCCAGAGCACCCCATGTTCAGAGCATGGGCTGCAAGCAAAGCGTTTCTTGTCAAGCCATTTCACTGCTGCAGATGCATCTCTGTGGCTATCTTTGCTCTTCTTTTATCCTCACTACTGCATTGATCCCAGCATATTTCCTTCAAGAGAGATAACAGCTTAACTGCCTTCAAGCTAAGGGAGATATACGAGTTTACATCTGCTGAAAATGTGGCCCTTTGTCAGGGAAAGTGAATTATCACAGATTCTCCCTACCTCCAAACATCTCTTTCCACATGATGCAAGTAGCGATATAGCATAGGTTTTCCTTAGCCGCTAAAACTGCAAAGTCTTAATTTCTTGTCCTAGGTGCCCCCTACTGTTTGTGACTCATTACTAATCACACTGTTTGGAAATAAAGTAGTCCTTAAAACTTATATGTAATACATAGCCATGCCAAAAATTGTAAATACACAATCACTTAAAATATACTCAGACATCTATAAATCATAGGAATAATATTGATCCCTAGGTAACTGTGTAAATATACATTGCACCTCTGGAAATTGTATATGGCTTCAAACTCATTTCCCAACAATATTTGTACTCACAAACAGACTTTTGCTAAGAATCAGGGTAGAAAGGGTATGTCTATAAATGAAAGCCAAATTTGCTTGCTTTCTACCTCACCAAAATTTTGATCCACACAATATATTATTAGCAATCTAGCTCCTTTAATAATAAAAAGCAAAACTGATATAGGAGAGATGACTTGGTTACATTTTTCATGTCCTCTCTACTTCCCAGCTCCTTTGCTTTCTTTATTTTAGCACAGTAGCGTTCATTGCTTTTGTATACCTCATTTTATATACCTTTTATATATCACTCGTACTGTACACTGGTATGAGTTTCATACCAGTTAGACTGAATGCACTAAAAATGCCTTACTCCTGACTTACACCAGCATCACATTATTATCCCGAATTTGTGCCCTCTTAAAGGTTACAAAGATCATAGAATCACAGAATTATAGAACGGTTTGGGTTAGAAGGGACCTTAAAGATCATCAAGTTCCAACCCCCCTGCCACGGGCAGGGACACCCTCCACTAGACCAGGTTGCTCAAAGCCTCATCCAGCCTGGCCTTGAACACCTCCGGGGTTGGGGCATCCACAGCTTTTCTGGGCAACCTGTGTCAGTGCCTTACCACCCTCACAGTAAAGAATTTCTTCCTAATATCTAATCTAAATCTACCCTCTCTCAGCTTAAAACCATTACCCCTTGTCCTGTCACTACACTTCCCGATAAAGAGTGCCTCTCCGTCTCTCCTGTAGCCCCCTTTCAGCACTGGAAGGTTGCTATAAGGTCTCCCTGGAGCCTTCTCTTCTCCAGGCTAAAAAAACCCCAACTCTCAAGCTGTCCTCGTATGGGAGGTACTCCAGCCCTCTGACCATCTTCATGGCCTCCCCTGGACTTGCTCCAACAGCTCGACATCCTTCTTGCACTGGGGGGCCCAGACCTGGATGCAGTACTCCAGGTGGGGTCTCACAAGAGCAGAGGGGGACAATCACCTCCCCCGACCTGCTGGTCACTCTTCTCTTGATGCAGCCCAGGATCTAGTTGGCCTTCTGGGCTGCAAGTGCACGTTGTTAGCTCGTGTTGAGCTTCTCATCAACGAACACCCCCAAGTCCTTCTCCTCAGAGCTGCTCTCAAACCATTCTCTACCCAGCCTGCATTTGTGCTTGGGGTTGCCCTGACCCAGGTGCAGGACCTTGCACTTTGCCTTGTTAAACTTCATGATGCTTGCACAGGCCCACCTCTCAAGCCTGTCAAGGTCCCTCTGGATGGCATCCTTTCCCCTCTAGTGTGTCAACCACACCACACAGCTTGGTGATGTGGGCAAACTTACTGAGGGTGCACTCGATCCCACTGTCTATGTTGCTGACAAACATGTTAAAAAATACCGGTCCCAGTACTGACCCCTGCGGAACACCACTCATCACTGGTCTCCACCTGGGCACTGAGCCGTTGACCTCAACTCTTTGGGTGTGACCATCCAGACAGTTCCTTATCCACTGTGTGGTCCTTCCATCAAATCCATGTCTCTCCAATTTAGAGACAAGTATGTAATGTGGCACAGTGTCAAAGGCTTTGCACAAGTCCAGGTAGATGATGTCAGTTGCTCTTCCCTTATCCACCAACTCTGTAACCCCACCCCATCATACAAGGCCACCAAATTTGGCTTCGCTAAGGGCAAATTGTGCCTGACATGTCGGCTGTCACTAATCACATCTTTATTTCCCGTGTGTAGACAAATTATTCTGATACAAATGCACCCATACTGTAATTTCCTATGCTAGTGGTAAAATAGAAGCAAAACAATTTTGTTTATATGTGGAGGAAATCACAGAATCACAGAATGGTTTGGGTTGGAAAGGACCTTAAAGATCATCAAGTTCCAACCCCCCTGCCATGGGCAGGGACACCCTCCACTAGACCAGGTTGCTCAAAGACTCATCCAGCCTGGCCTTGAACACCTCCAGGGATGGGGCATCTACAGCCTCCCTGGGCAACCTGTTCCAGTGTTTCACCACCCTCATAGTGAAAAATTTCTTCCTAATGTCTAATCTAAATTTATCTTCTTTCAGCTTATACCCGTTGCCCCTTGTTCTCTCACTACACTCCTTGATAAAGAGTGCCTCCCCATCTCTCCTGTAGGCCCCCTTTAGGTACTGGAAGGCTGCTACTAAGTCTCCTTGGAGCCTTCTCTTCTCCAGGCTGAACAACCCCAAGGATATCTTTACACTGATGCTTCACTGTTCTTCTAGGAGCTCTTTACCAATACCTCACATTCCCTCAATTGCTCACTTGGGCTCTACTGAAAAATAAATATCTAGCTACCACAAAGCATGGGTTTGAATTTAACAATACTGGATTTTAATTATCTCTTCCTCCATTCCCTTTAACTATATTATTGTTTATTTTGATAATATGTAAATGGATAAGTTAATTTATCTCTCCATCCAATCATTATTATGCACTACTTTGCACTTGTACTAAAGCTACCTTTTTTACTTCCCCCATTACCAATTACTTGTCAGCTCTCTTCTGCTGAACATATCTTTTCCAATAGGATCTAGCTTAACACTCTGCATAAGCAACTGGGTGCCATAACTGAGATGAGGCTGCATTTTGTCCCTCGGAGAGACAAAATACCTTCACAAATTTCTGGTCTGACTTTTAAAATAAAGTTTGCTGGAAAATAAAGGCATGCACTATGAGTTACACAAATTTATACATGAGATGACTTGCTTCATCTGTACAATATGGCTTCCCAGTTGATTTGGCAGCAGCCTGAAAATGCAAACCAAGAAGAGCATCTGGACATCTTTTCAGTATCATCAGTAAAAGCAATTCTCTGCAGATGGAGGGGCTCAGGGCGCCATCTCGTCAGGGCTGACCTCACTGAGCTTCTGAGAGCTAGCTCATCCCACAGAAATGAATTTTACTTCCTACAGTCTGGATAATGGTGACACAGAGTTGCTCCTGCTCCCAGCTGTGCTCTTCCTCTGCCCAAAGCCACCATGAGCCAACCCATACAAAGTTTAAAGGAGTGGACTGCCACTTTCCCACCTCTTAATAACAGCTTTGGGTCACTTTGGTGGGTTTTCAACTTGTCTGTGCTTAAAGTAAAATTTCCTGCTGACAGATTGTTGGAGAGTGACATTTTCTCTGCTTGGCTCTTCTGACATAAAGAAAAATATCAGTGGTGTTGCCTTCATTATGGACTAATTTCTACATGTGCACATTGCTAAGTTATCACTGACCACAGGCATGCCTAGTCTTTACTTCTATTGCTCTTTTGTACCCAAGTACACTTCTCAGAGTCTCCACTTCCCATCTGTACTTTGCTACAGTCCCTAGTAAACCCACCACACTCCTGCAAAGTGTGAACGAGACTATTAACCTTCCTGTCGCTTGACCAAACATGTCTGGATATGGGATGTTCACAGTTAGTGCCAGGAACATTCGTGAGGAAAGTGCAAACTTAAGTGGAGCAAAAAGCAAGTGCGTATTATGTACACTTTCCCAAGTTGAATATAAATATATTGTACTCTTGGAATAATGATATTTGTGTATACTTAAAGCAACTGCTGTAGATGAACACCATAAATTTTCCCAGCTTGGATATGGACTATGGGAAACAAGAAGAACATTACACTGTTGTTTTGTGAGAGCTGATTGTCACATGTTGGTCTGGACACATGGCAGACAAAATTAATTGAGATCAGTTTACAGAGAAAAACAATTACCCCTCGTGTTAGAGAGGGTTTGCTGCTCAAATCAGACTTGACTCTACAGAGGCTAGAACCATTGCTAGTTGACTGAGTGAGCAATGGCAGAAGTGGAAATGGTAGGTCAGGTTACAGCAAGCACTGTTCCAGCTGTGCAGCCATTCCAGATGGGGATTTAAAACACAGACTATGGAAAATTACCATACTACAGATGAATGCTCAGCAGACTCCAAATACACAAGGAAAACTTTGCTTCCACTGTGTATCCACACAGTATATTAGAAATTGTGCTGGGTGTCCTGCAAGAGAAATCCAGTGCAAACACTTCATGAAACTGGACATTTTGTGAGAGTATGTCGTAGTGCTCCAAATGAGCAATAGTTATGTGAAATTACTTGTGCCAGATGTTTTGTTATTAGTGCCAGTGGAAATAGCCCTAGATTCCCTGCACACGTAGCTACATATACTGTTAACATTGCTGCTGTATCAAGAGAGCCACAAGCCATTGAATTGATGCCAGTGATGAGCTCTGCAGTCTCTATAATACCTGAAAGTGCTTATTTGCAAAAACATAGGAATTTTGCCAGTTACAGATCTGAGGTTATAGCTAGTAAGCTAGCTATGGCACTGAGCTCTTCTGTTTGGTTACCTGCTTGTATATATGACTTTGGATTGCACAGCTGCTGAGCACACTGCTGTGCTTAGCAGCAATGCTAAAGGCAGACAGCTTCCTGTACTGAATATGTAAGTAATAAATAATTATATTACTTCAGCACCAAATATTAATACATCACAGGCTCTAGTTTTACCTGAGAGTAAAACGGGAGTTTTATTTATGAGTTTCTATATTCTGAGAGTACTGAGAAAGTATTGTGCGGCACATTTGTTTCCAGAATTTCAGTTCAGCAACATACAGTGCCTGTACAATAAACTGTATCACCTGTCATTTTCCATGAGAGGTGCTGCATCACGAAGGTTTGAAACAAATGTCCCGAATGACACTATCAATGAAAGCAAACTTCTGACTGGTACTCATCAATACTGGTGACAAGGAAGAAGACTGGAGAGATTTGTCTTTGCATGGAATTGAGAGCTAATCTAGGTTATAATGATTAATAGTCATAAGCTGAAAACAAAAAAGCTGTGTTTGCAGAACTGAATAGCATAAAGGATTCCTCTACCCTTGTTCTACAGTATAGATGAAAAATACTACAGCAGGAGAACAGAGACCTCACAATAGTTAATACATGCTGGATTTTACCCCCCTTTTATGCATGTGCCTTAACAGGCACATATCTATGCTCATTTCTTGTCACAGAATTATGCCCGTGATTCCCAGCTATCAGCCTTGCAGTTATACCAGAATAGAAGAGCAGAAGCTGAATTTTACCAGATTCCCCTTCAGCAGACAACAAATGTCTTTGTCCTGGCCACATCAAGTTTCTCCACTGAGCCTGAAACCTGACGTAGACAATGCCATTCTCCCTGAGGAAGTCCCATCACCACAAACCCCATGTTTCTAACTCTTCCATCATAGTATGAGATATCGTATCATGACTGTGCTTTCTTGCTAGAGGCATTATGAGCAGTAGTTAGCAGAATCTAAATGCCTGTTTTAGAAAATGCTGCCTTAGTATTTTCAAAACCCTTGAAAACCAGTTTTGAAAGAGTAGTGGAAGCGCTTATGCTAACTACCGTTGTAACTACAAATGGTGCAGGATTATGGGACTGATAATATTATCTACCCCTGTCTCAAAAGCAGACACCACTGTATTTGCTTACGTAGATAATTTGCATATTGGAAACTTACATAATGTTACAGAATGCATATACTACAGAAAAAAGCAGAAGTAATGTTTGGGGCCTTAGGTTCAAATACCTTACAGATCACTGCTCTTTGATCAGTCAGAAACGGCTCATGTAGGCAGAAATGTGGATCGTTTCATGATCAGCAAACTGACCTGTATGGAAGGAACTGAAAATGTGATTACTTTCCTTATTTGCCCTACTGCTCACTAGAGGCCCAGAGAGATGATGACTTGGTATTATCAGTTGTACAATTGCCAATACACTACTACAGCTTCAGGAGAGTGATTTAAAGGTGCTTGCTTAGCGGATAAGATCAAACTCCCCTTACTTTATGACTTTAGCAATCCCAAATGGCACTGCTTCTAAGGGTACTGCTACAACACTTTAGAATTCAGAATGAAATTTCCTTATAATTTGTGTGATTTAAAGTGATTGACTTACCATTCCTAAATGCTTCAGCAGTAAATCTCTTAAAGTCAGTACTAAAAACTGTTTCCTCTACAGCACCACAGCACGAAGATAGAAATGCCTGTCACACAAAGGAGTGTCCCCTGCTCTGCATGATAGGCACTTGGCTTGTTGTCAGAGTTGATCCTGAGGAATATGGTCTGTCCCTTCCATTTGCTCCTAAGAGGACTCATTGGCCCTGGAGATTGAGGAAAGAGATGGGAAGTTGCCTCCAATGGTTTTGTCTGACCCCAGACAGTATGCAAGGAGTAATGCTCTGCTCTGCTCATGGGACAGAGCGAAATATGTGGCCCCTTTTTTCATGGCTTTGCAGTATTGTCAGCTCCAGATGACATACTTGTCAGAGGGGATAGTGCAACCCCAAACCTCCCTAAGGACTAAGCCAGGGCCCTTTACAGGAACAGCAGGATCAAGAGATTTTTTTGGAAGGCAGCATTTTGACAAGTACTTAACATGGCGCAAGGTCAGTCATCTGTGTTATGCAAAATAAGGAGAATTTTTAATCATCTGCGCATATGTGCTGATGCCTGGGAAACTTAACAAAGATGCAGAGCAGCACAATTAACTGAGGAAAGAAAACAATGAGAGCTTAGTTGCATTTAAATGAGGTCTTGTATTTCAAAATGTAATCCTAGTCCAGAGCAACTGGCTGACTTCCTCCAGATGTTACAGAGGTTTTGCTCCAGCAGGTGTCCCTGTGATACAGGGTAGCCCCACAAAGGGCCTGGCATCTCTTTTCTCAGAAATACGGGCAGCACCTGGGAGTTACCTGGCATTTTCCCATGTGTCAGCCCCTGCTGTGATGTGCAGGAAGGCATTACAGAGTAGCTACAGGCAGGCAGACTGTTTTTTGCCTCACAAAGGCTACTTTAAATAGCTACTTCCGTGCTTGGAGCAACAAGAGCTCTTCACACTGCTCTCCCTGAATAGCCTAATAATAATAATTTACAAAAAACCTTTAATCATCTGCCCGCAAAATACATGCCATGATAATACATTTAACTGGAATGATAGTGCCTACAGGATGTTTATGGCTGGTAGGGCACTTCACGTGTCAGCTAGGATCTGATCCCCATCCTTCATTTGGTAAAAAGAGCTCCTCAGGAAGGACCAGGCTGCTCTGGCCCAAGGAGCTGTTCTGTGTAACCCCTCTCTGCCTCACCCAGCAGCATAGGGATTACAAAATCCTAAATCCACTGAATTCTCTCACAGTCTCCAACCGTACTTCATACAAAAAAGACAAAACCATAGTTGCTTAATCCATAGTTTGTACATGTACCCTAGTGCGTATGTGCCTGCTTCTTGTTTGGAGCCCTTAGTTACTTTCTGGCTGTGCTAGTCACTGAATGTATTTCATCAGCAAAGCAGCAGAACATAGAGCACATGAAGCTGTGTGTATATCTGTGGTTCAGCTGCAAACAAGATCAGGCAGGCTAGGTGACTTTTCTTGGCCTCTGTTTCCTGATATGTCAGTTAAGAACAGCAAGACCTGCCTTCCTGCAGGCTAGAAGGTTTGATTTGGGCAAAGACAATGCACAAAGCAGGCTGAGATCAATGCTGCCTTTGTATCTGCTCGCTGCCAGCACTGACTGGGGATGCTGCCTCAGCAAGCGTAAGCAACGGCCTGTGAGCTGTAACATGCCAAGTTCTGGCAGGATAAATTTCCTGTGAGTGCCTCAAGTATAAGGAACCACAGAAATGGTAAGCAGTCTGTTCATATTAGTTGTGACATGATTATTTCTTTGGTGTTGAGGAAGAGACCTCACTTACGGACAACACAAAAAAAAACAACCCAAACCCCACAGGGAAAAGCAACCATGAACGTAGGGCTGAATGTAAGAATAAACGTAAATTGACCCACCCCTACCAAGCTCTTGGGCCTCAGCTGCTGTTATATTCCTAATCATGTTGATTTATGCCAGCTGGAGTATTGGCCCAAAGTACTGAAAAGAGATAGGAAAAATAATGACATTGAGGCATTTAACCTAGTATTTTTTTCAGATAAGGAAAAGGATTTAATCTAACCACAGCTGGATGTTTGCCCAAATTTAACATGCAGTTTTACATAAATAGACCACTTTTGAGAACCGGATATACTCAAGGGATTCCCTCCTGTCCTGCCCTCCCTTCCTCCTTTGGTTGATAACACAAAGCTTAATTTATTTACTTGGGAAGGAGCATTTTAAGGTCTCAGGATATTTTTGCTGTAATTAGAGGAGTACCTATATTTGCTACAAGGCCTGGTGCCATGTGACCTGATGCAATGAGGAAATTTACTTGTCTGAGCTGCCATGCAGTATTCTCTATACATTGTGATAAACACACACAAAAGAAGTAAAAGGGAAGGTTTTGCTGTCTATCTCAGGCACTTCACAGCCACTGGCAAATTGCAGCAATCATCAACTCCTGCTTGATTGGTATTCAGGACCTGTCACCATTCCCCCAGCCTCTGACACTGGATACAATCTGCCATTTAGCCACCACGGTGGAGCATGTTTCTCAAGCCATTACAGCAAGCTCTCAAGGCAAAGGGAAAGTTGTCTCATGAATACTAATGTATCTCTCTGTCACATTGACCTGTCTGTGTTCCTGTAACCCAAGAAGAGAAAAAAACCTTACCCTCCAGGCATCTATTCACCGTGTCATGTTTTCTTTTTGAAAGCTTTTCAAGGTAAGACATCCAATTTACTGCCATTTCTTTCTCTGCAAACTTGATAAGAACGGATAAAATTACGAGGCACAAAAGACTCTCATGGAATATTCTCATTTCTCAGCACACACAGGAGTTATGCAAGGACAAACAATTCTTAGCAAAAGTGTCACATCTTGGGGGACATTGTGGTGCTTTGAGAGGCTATGAAAAAAGGAAAGCTGTATTTGACAAAGCAACCATACCTCATGCAATAAAGAGCTCTACAGGAATCTGGTCAAAGCCACCTGCACCTGATTCACAATGTTCTGTCGGTCTAAATTTAGGCAGATATTTTTTTCCTTCAAAGACATCAAAGCAATTGGTAAAGCACTAGCTGTCACAATAGTCCTCAGAAAAATGCATTATCTTCACCTTAACACAGGGCGGAACTGTGGTAATTAAAAGTTCAAGCAAGCAAATAGTGTGTAAGGCATAAGGCTAGTATCTTGAATCTATCCTCTTCTGCCCTCTAAATTAGTCACTATTTTTTTACTCATTTTTGAGCAATGTAACCCCTTCCATGCCTGGGGACTCTGACAAGGTCTGTTCTTAACTGTGTCTACTTACTACCCAGAAGCTGGAAACACTGAGTATTCTTCAAAAAAGTAACTTGGAAGGCAAGGCACTGTCGTTTGCAGTGCATAAATATTGGTTGAAGGCAGACACATTTCAGACAAACTGTTGGATTTTGGATTTCTTACCCAAACACTGTGCCAAATTCTGGATACTTTCTTCAAGTTAGTAATCGCATTCAAAGGGTTGTGATTCTGAAACCTGGGATATCTGCTTTTCCTTCCCACATGGTCTTCATGACCTGAAGGTGGGGCTTTGTGTTACTTCAATGCACACATGGGTCTTGCCCCAAACTCAACTGACAGTTGAGTCACACAGACTATCCCGGAATGTTATTTCAGGTAAACTCTTTATCTTTTTACTGTGGGGGGAAGGTTTGTAAACCCAGAACTCAGCATGCCTACAAAAGGTCACGGATGAAACTTGGCCAAACAGTGTAGGTCAGCTTGGCACCTCTGTAGCTGGTACTTGGTCTGGATGGAGCTGGTGTTGGACCAGCCCAGGATCAGAGTCCCAGGATGACCAGAATGTTTCTAAAACATACAAACTTTCTGCTAACCCAGCCCCTTACAGTTTTGGTTTAATCATAATGTCATACTTGTTAGATATTTAGTAGATACTTGGATTCCTAAGCTCTTTTTACTGTGGGGTACAATATTTATATAATTTTGCTACTGAATTTGCATGGAAAGCATGCATGAAAATTAAATGCTTTGTCAATGTCAATAAAATGATTCGTTTTGGTTTTCCTGCAACAGGTCAGGATTTGATATTAGTTTTGCTGCAGATATGTAACATACCTTATTTTATGCAAACTGCTTTAAATCAGCTTGGTTAAGATGAAAGAAAAGTTTTAAACTGAGCCCTACTTCATATATGGCTTCTGGCAAAATCTGCTTGCACTAGTTATATAGGTTGACCTAGGTTTGAACACTCCTGAGAAGTTTGGTCAGCAGTACAAGAAAAAGAGCAGTTATGAAATCTGAATGCTGCCTCATGTCTTCAAAGTTTGGATGCAAGACCCTTATTTAGTTCCATCTAATTCGTGGGTACCACATGATATATCCTCATATTGAAATATACAGCAAAGGCTAAATAAATTTGGGAACTCATTAAAGTCTGGATAAAAAACAATGAGAAATGTCATGTTTTTAAAAGGGACAAGACAGGCATCAGGTTGTGTAAGAGGCCTCTCTCCTGAGCAAGCCTGGTGTGGATTTCCAAAGGCATCCTTTGGAAATTTGGTGATTCTGTGATTCTATGATTCTATGATCCTCCTGTTTCCAGGCAACCAGGGCTGGGCTCCTGTCTCTTAAATTGTAACCATCATCGAGCTTTGCTTATTAATTCTTCAGTAAATGGAAGAAAGTTTCCATTTCCTTTGATGGCTAGTGTTCTTTATGGCTCAGGAAACAGCCCTAGGTTTGGAAGTTTCTATTTAGAAGAAGCTCAGACCTAAATGAAAAGGAGACTGAGCCACCCTAGGTGGTGCAGGTCATAGAAGGATAACAAAGTTTTGACTGCTTCAGCTATGTGAACTAGGAAAACATTTTCAGATTTTTTTTTTCTATGAAGAAAAATACATTATGAGGTATTTGGATTCATTGAAAAGCTTTGATAATGTTTAATCAGATTGTTTCTGGAAGAAACTCTCCTGGAAAAAAAAAAAAACACTTCAAAATTAAGACATTTGGCTTGATGCCTCCAAAATGAGAGGTTTAATTCTTTTTCTATTTTAAAACATTTCGTGCTTAGGAGATAACAGAAATTTTAGTATAAATTTGTCAATTATTTAATTTGAAGAAAATATGAAAATCATTCTGAAATGTTTATGTATATATTATTTAATATTCATTTAAAGACAGCATTTAGATGATCTGTTAATGCTTTTTAAGTTTTTCAATAGAGCAGCTGACAGGCAAGTGACTTCATTACAGCCCAGCATTAAGAGTAACTGGAACAGGGACCCAGCCTCTTGAGTACCCTTCAGGTGCCTATGGGGCATTCTACACAAAACTTACATGCCTTAGAAATCACCTGTTCTTATATACCAGGATGCACAGAGGCTTCCATTTTCTTTTATTGTAATTTGGGGGCAATGCTGAATGTTTTAGATTCAAAAGCAAGCCACACGTTTGGGTCTAATTTCTTATAATCTCAGCTTCATTGTTCTTTACTTCATTATCTAACGGGATTTGCTGGCGCAGTGATAGGGTGTGCAAGCCATACTGCCCACACAGAGACTCTTTGGTGGTTTTCTAAGTATGAAATGTTTGAGGGCCACAGAAGGAAGTGGGAGAAACTTAAGGCAGGCAAATACACTGAAGTTCCGTGTTTCAGTTGGCTACACCCCTTGCTCACAAGCAATAAATATTTCAAGGAAGACAATGAGAAGCAGGAGTCCAGGACAGCACTAAGATTACTACTTGCTGATACCATTTTTTCAACAGGTTTTAAATCCATGAAGAAATGTAAATAGGCTAACAAAGAATAAATGTAGAATCAATTCATCATCTGGTGTAAATCAGAGTATTCTTACTGAAACAGAAGTATAGACATGGCCTATGCCTTGCCAAATATCTGAAGTGGAAACATAGCCTGAAACAAGGAGCTACAAGCCCTGAGATAAAGTGATCATTTGCTGAAGAGATTTACAACATGAAAAGACATTCTGTTTTAATCTACTATAAAGATCCAGTTAAGTAATTTTTCAGTGACAATCCAGCTTGATAATTATCATGTTGTGTTTGCACATGCCTGCATGAAAAATAAATTAAAAGCTAATTTTAGAGTCCTCAATCAAACACAAAGTTAGTCCTAAATCTTGATGAGCAGCTCCAGTTATTATCTT
>VZTO01002864.1:14067-40011 GCA_013400615.1 Syrrhaptes paradoxus | reverse complement strand
AATGATTCTCCTATTCCAAAGAACTAAACTGTAAATAATTTCTGCTCGTTTCAAAGCTTTTTTTCTTTTAATCCGTATGAAACAAATAAGCTCTGACACAAAGACTGAGAGAGAAAAAAAAATCACTGAGTAAAACCAAGTTCTCCCTGTTACTGGAATTTTCTGTCTGGAGAAAGCACTCCCTGTTGTCACATTGCTCAATATGAATCTTTTTCTGAAATAATGCTTCTCCAGGGCTGTTCATTCATATTCTTTTCAGCTATCATATCTGTCGCAGTAATAGCTAACAGCCTTGGTCAACAAGCATACAGAGCAGGTCCCAAAGCATATTTATACATGCACAAGAGCCTCTCATGGCCAATGAACAGGCATAAGTGTGCAAACCACAGAACAGTCCCCCACGGTACTGAGCATCCTGACAGAATCAGTTTCATCCCCTGCAGTAGTTACGTGACTGCTGTACACTACTGAGAATACAGGCAATGAACACTGACCCTGCTCACAGGCAAGGAAAAACACTTCAGGAAAGAGTTTTCTACTCACTATTGAAATGTTCATTTGGTATTACAGTTCCTCTGTGGTGGAGCCTCTGTCATCATTTACTATCACCACTCCTGGCCTTTGCTCTTTTGCTGTTCTGGCCAATATAACAAGAAGTTGCTTGTAAGAGAAAAGTAAAGATTACTAAGTCAGGCCATCCTTAATGCTACCTGTCACCCTGCAATCAGATGTACTGGAAGGGTGAAGAGGGCTTTAGAATCTTGCTCCCTCTGCACACTGTACACATTGTCCTGGTACAGTGCAACGCTTACAGTGACAGGAACCAGAGGAAAACAATACATAGACCACTAAGAAGCAGGCTTTCCTCTGTCCCAAGTGGGCATCTCACCCATCTGCCATGGCAGGAGCAGTGCCTTAGCCACACACCTGACTCTGTTCCCCTCCCACTTTTCCCATGGGATGGGGTCTTCTGTGGCCTTAGCACACAGCAGGATGATAGATGTGGGCTCTGTATTTTGTAGAGGGTCATAAAGACATAGAAAAAGTAAGTCCTTTCCGAACTTTTAGCTGCCTATCATCATGCTAAGCCTAAGTGTCCCTAGAGTATTTGGGGCAGGGAAGGAGGAATCACAAAAAACTCCACAAAAACCAAAAAGCCAAACCACTGAAACCACTTTTCATGTAATTTTGAGTTTTTCACTTAGACTATTTCAATTTCTAAACCTCCAGTTTTTAAAAAAAGTGACAGTAGCTCCACATTCCCTGTTCACTATGACAGCTGAATGTCTGACATTCATTAATCATTATTTGCTTTTTGGCTTTCTACTTTCGCTAGTTTATCCCAACCTATGAAACCTCAAGGACATAAAGCATTATAAAAATAAACAAAACCACTAGAAAAACTGTCATTCTCAAGTAGAACATTTGCCTCATTAAACTGCAAAATTTCCAAAACCAAGTGTGTTCGTATTGGCTGGGGTAGAGATAATTTTCTTCATAGTAGCTAGTCTGGGGCTGTGTTTTGGATTTGTGGTGAAAACAACGTTGATAACACAGGAATGTTTTAGTTACTGCTGAGCAGGGCTCAGAGTCAAGGCCTTTTCTGCTTCTCACACCACCCGACCAGTGAGTAGGCTGCACAAGAAGTTGGGAGGGGACACAGCTGGGACAGCTGACCCCAGCTGACCAAAGGGATATTCCATACCTTATGGTGTCATGGTCAGCACATAAAGCTGGGGGAAGAAGAAGGAAGAGGAGAATATTCAGAGTGATTGCATTTGTCTTTCTAAGTAACCATTATGTGTTTATGGCTGTGTGGTGCTTGTTGCTGGCTGGGGTTAAGCCACAACACCAACTAATTGTATTTTTGCAAAGAGAAGGAATGTTAATGAAAAGGGATGTGGAGAACCTTCTCTCCTAGATCATTCATCCCAGTCAACCTGCCAATAGTTTGCATCAGAGACAATGAAGAAAAACATGACCTCTTCTTAGGAAAATCTGTTCAGTGCAAGAACACAGTCCTGGGACAGTCACACCTCCTGCAGCAAATCAGCAAATAAGCTTATACACTGCAGGAACTTCAAACTATGTGCCCAGCATGGTCACAGTAAGGGTGACAGGGCTTTTCAGGACTGATCACAGGATCAGAAGTACATTAAAGCTTCCATATTTTGCACCATTACTTGCTCTTGGTCTCAGCAAATGTGGGTACAGGAGTAATGTGAACAAAACAACTAGACAAAACTAGTAGGAGAAAAGAAGCTAGACTTGCTGTCGCGACCCAGCTCATAAAACCACCCTGGGTGGGATGAGTGGGGTTCGCGGAAGTTCTGTATATTCCCTTGGGGCAAATTAGGGTGAAACAACAACAAATAATGGAATACTGGCTTATAACTTTAATGCATATAATCGTTTGGGGGAAAAGGGAAATGTAGGGTATAAAATGTGGAATGTAACAGAATTATAAAAGAAAACAAATTATTTGGTAAAGACAATTCATGACAACACTACCAACAGCCAACACCACCAAAACTTACAGCAATATGATAATGACAGCATAACTTCCAACAATACTAAGAAACCTGCAACTGCTGGTAAAACTTGCAATCACTTAACCCACAACTGTTCACAACACTTGCAATCACTTTCTACTACTAAAATGAACAACCTACAGAAAACCTGCTACATAAGCCCCAAAAGGAGCTGGCATAAAACTTATAAGGTGTTGCCATATGTGCCAGAGAGAGAGAAATCAAGAGATGCTCGAAGAGAAAAAGAAAGGAAAAGGAGAGAAGAGAGAGAAAAGTTTTCACCACTCTTTGGATCCTTGGAGAGGAGCGTCAATATCTTGGGGGGAAGGGGGATTGCTTGATCCGTCTGTCAGCATTTCAGGAGTCCTCAGGTGGTGGGCGCAAGCCCCTTCTCTTTATTTATTCACTTTTATAGACAAAATTTCTCAGATCTCCACCTAACTTTCTTCAGTTAGCATAGGAAGGATGGAGGTATCTCCCAAATTAGCATAGGAAGTGGAGAGGGTTGTCTCCTTAATTAGCTTGGGGAGAGCCATCTTTCTGCGCATGTGCAAGAGGGGGGAGGGTAGCATTAACCCTTTCAACCAATTGAGTTGGAGGTCATGTGGACCCTGTATTAGATTAATTTTGGCCTTCTTGGCACCTTCAAGCTAGAGGCAGCAGCCTTGCTCAGCAAGGGTTTGCTACTTTGTTGTAAGAGCAAGACTAGGTCCCTTGTTAGTGAAGGGAATAAGGCCTTCCGTGCATTCTTCACTTATTATCAGCAAGGGATAGGACTAGGAGTCCACAACCAAAATGCTTTGAGACATCACAAGGCCTTGCCACATCGGAACCTTGACAGGCAGCTGCAGTTTTCTTGTAAAACTGCATGAATAGTCCGTTACATTTGCCTTCTCTTTTTTTTCAGTTAAACTCTACAGCTTTGGATTGTCCTCAAAATGAGAGAGAAGCTGGATCTGATTCTGGAACAATCTTCATACCCAGCACCACACCATCAATGTGCCTGTGTATAGGAAGCAGACCGAAAAACCCAGAGAGATTTTGGGATGAAACGCAAGGGGTAAGAGCTGGCTGGCTCACATCAACGGATGGAGAACCATCTGAGGGAACAGCTTCTTTTCCTTGGAGTTCTGTGTAGCTTTACAATCTGTTAGTGCTCCTGCATGTGCCAAAATGCTGTTAGTGTTACTTGAAACAGGATACACATTGCCTGAAATATTAAGCCTTATGCAGGATCACTGTCTTATGCACTTATGCTAGAGCCAGAGAGGAAGAGAACAATGCTCTTCAGGCAGCAGCATCCGAAATGAACTTGGGCTTGCTATAACAAGTAAACATGCCTCTTAAGGATTGGCTCCTGCCATTGAAATTGCCCAACATGCTCTGGGTTCATCCTTAACTGGTTTTTGCTTCCTGATGATTCCTTGCACAAGACAAGCTCCAATCTGTGCTGCAGCATGGATCATAATTCATCCTGCAGTTTATCTTCTGAGGCTTGGTTTTTTAAATTCCACACATCTTTGCTTCTACCCTCTTCTAGTGGTTTAAGGACTATTCATTCTTCAGGGTTAAAAGCGAAGGTTTGGTCTCCCAAAATCATTGCAATAATTATTAGAAAAACAGCAAGAAATGAAAAATAGCTTATTTTACCTATTTAGAGACTTAAATTCATTTTGTTTTCTTTCATAAGATTAGCTCATCAAAGGGCCAAGCATCGGTCATTGAAAAACACATTAATTTGCAATAATGTGAAAAAATATAATGATCTGTAGAAGTTGTGTCTCGAAGTTGTCTGGGGACAGGAACATACGGCATTTTGTCCCTCCCAAAGTGCTGAATACTGATGTCTACCAAAAGCAGGCTGAGGAACCATGTATTTTTCCCCACATACAACAAATCACCTTCTCAGTCCTTCTGGAAGCAGAAAGCGATTTAAGAAACCACCAATTAAGAGTTATGTCTGAGGGTGCCAGACCTTCAACCCTGAGCAGCTAATAACATAAAGAAGACACCTCTGTGTCAAGATTCCCTCATGGTAACACAAGGAAAGCCTGCATAGATTTTATTTATTTTTCTCTTGAGGAGTAGGGCACTAGCCCTTGCTGAAGTTGCTGATACTCCTACGTGTTGTAGACTTGCTAAAGACTAGGTTTCAGCTCCTATGGCCTGCACAATCTGTTTCTGTCCCTGCTGGCTTTGTTTCTGTCTCCTCTCTCACTTTAACTGCAGCCTCTTGCATTCTATCTCCAGACTCAGTTTTCTCAACTACTACTGTATTTTCTCACTCCCTTTTCTAGAAATTAGGAGGGTGATGTTGAACCATGCTGCCCTTTGGCTCTGAAGCAAGAATTACCTCATTTAGTGGCTTGCAATGACGTTTTGACTTTGTTTGAGACTGGCAGTCTGACTCCTATATGAACTTTCACTTGTTATCTTCTGCAACTTTCCTGTCCCCTCAACGTGCTGGGTGGGAAACCTGGAAGAGGTACTTACTTCCAGCTGTGGGCAATCACATAGCTTTCTGGGCAAAACTGAGGATAACACAAGTCTGAAAAACCATTAACTAAATGCAGAGGGCCTGCATTTTTTGGGATGCATAGACTTCTTCTCTTGGTCCTTCACCATCTCTATATTTTACCTCATCCCAAGGAAGAGAATTCTCTCTAATTCAAAGGTAGCCATGTGACAGTTATGTGGCTGCCCCATCCTTCCCCTTATTCAGTGACAGAGATGCAGCCTTTGGTCACCTTGCCTCCATTACATGGCAACATCTCCTGCTGACTCAGTGTACAAAGAGAAGTGCATACTCCTGCAGCTCTGTCCCTTCAAAGCCAGCACAGAGATGCAGAGCATCTCTGCCACAGCCACACGTGTTCTTCCTTGAGTCACAGAGGACTGAAAAGAGGTGAATGACCCTGACTCTTTCTTAGGCCTCCTGTCTGCAAGATATTATTTTCTTGAGTTTGAGAAGGCCCTTTGGGCTTTGGGACAGGTTTTCCCAAGGCAATTGATGGGCTTGCTAGAGACAATCTTAGTACCCTTCAAGTGGTAAAAATTCATAGAAAAAATAACAAAGAGGAAAAAAAGCAACTTCACGCTGGAGCTCAAGGCTGTGCACCCATGACTGTGATTAAAAGTAGCAGATGACTTCATCTACCCACTCTCTTCTAACAGCATTTCTCACCAAAACCACATGCAGCCCTGCAGACTCCAAGCAGGGCTTGCAGCCCAGATGCCTGCTTTGCTCCAAGCCTCAAGTAAGTGCCAAACCCATACATGACTTAGGCCTGTACACTTACATTGAACATCTCCAGGGAGGAACGTGGTTAATGGGGGAAAAAGAATTAGGGACAAAAAAACCCCTGCAACTGCAAATGAGAACAAGTACTAAATATGAGAACCAGAGGTAGAATAAGAGAGAAAGAAATGGATAGGAAGGAGGTAACAGCCTATCTGCCTGAGCACCGTCCCAACAGGCTGAGGAGGGATGCCACCTGCTGACTGGGTAAGAGCAGCACTGGCTCCCTTGCTAAGTGGAAGGGGGCTGCCAGAACACATCCAGCGGGGGCTGAAGAGCTCACCTGCACGATTTGTTTTCTTCCCCTGCAGCTCTCTTCCAATTTTCAAGTGAGTGCAGGGCTCTTTGTAACCTGCACACTGGTATTACCACCACATATCCTTCCTTGCCCAATATCTGCTTAGCCTCACCACCTCTAGGCCACAATCTATCAACGTGATGCTGGGCCAGGTATTCTAGCTCTGCAATTGATGAGCCCCATTCAGCTGCACAAATTGAGCTCAGGATTTGGCCTTTATATGTGTCCATGTTCCAGCAAACCAATTCCCTGTCCTAGTCTGAGGATTCGAGTTCATGTGGTCAGCATCTAAGACTACATGGAGCAGAAAAAAAAAAATCAACAATTGCAAGAAGTATTGTGAGAAAAAGTGCTAAATCGTGACGAAGGATCTGAAAGAAGGGCAGGACATGCCTGTACATAGAGGAATAGTTACAGAAGGCATCAAGCTCCTGCTCTGTCCATTTTAAGTTTTGCACAGTTAGTGAAAACCCTGCCTTTCAAGGAACTATACATTTTTACCCAAGTATTCTCAAATTTGGCTATTATACATTGCTCCATAGCATGTATGTGATGATAGTCTCTATCTATGGCAAAAAAAACCCTTAAAATTTGTTTTTAATTATTAAAGTGAAGTGGATAGAAGGGAGGTAATAAATATGAGGGAGTAAAAGCAGAAATCAGGAAAAGCAGTGGGAGGGAAAATGTAGCTTCAAAGACTTCAGTTTTAAAATCTTCCTTGCTCCCTCCTCCCTCTGAGATGCTGGGGTTTGTTTAGATGCCCCTCTGTGCCGTACCAAGCTCAGCTAACGTCAATTCCTTGTGTTTCTGTCCACACATTACTCCTGATCCCTAGACAGATTTTCAGCAAGCCACACAGTTCACCAACAAACTTGATACTGCCAGGGCACTTGCAAACCTATCCACAGCTGTATAACAAATAACTACTCTGCTTCTGGAAACGCCAAACAAGCCTGTGATTGCAACTGTTATGCAATTACTATGACTGCAGCTTTGCTGGACATTTTCCTGAAGTGTCTCTGATGATCAGTGAGGAACAGAACTGACTTTTCACAAGTACCAATATCATCCATTTAGAACTTGTAGTCTGTCTTTATCAACAGGGCAGGTAACATTCTGTGCTTACCTTCTGCCACCTGTGATATTTATTCATTACCAGTTTGAACTAGAAAGACAAATTAGTTCCAACAATGCTGTAGAGCAACCACATCTTTAAGGAAGAAATAGTCTGGCTCTAGGCCAGACTCTCCTAATTAGCCTATACAAAACACAGACTAAAAAAGCCACCTAATTAGACAAATGGCCAAACTAAAACTCACACTGCTCAGCACCACACAAGAACTCCATCTTTCTCTGCTTACACTCAGCACATTCATATAAGAGGCAAAATACATTCAATTTCCAAATGCAAGTGGAAAATCTCTGTGAAGGAGGTAGATCTTTGAAAGATCTAAAAACCAAGAGCGAGCAATGGATTTGTCACACCCTTGGGAGACTCTCTTTAGCAAGCACCTTGCAAAATATCTCTGCAATGTTTGGCTGCTATTGTACTCAGGGAAAAAAAAAAAAAAAAAAAAGAAAACATAGAGGTTTCCCTGGTGGTCCACATGCTTCTTTTTAGGTACTGCTGCCGAGGGCTCTGGGCTAGTTAGTTAGTTACTTTGTACAGTCTGAGCCAGTTGTTGCCTGTTTCATCTTTCTCTCCTTGATGGCTGGTGATTTGTACCTGTCAACAAAACGGCATCAGCAGGTGCAGCCACGGCAGGTGCCAAACTGGACCTGGAACAGTGACAATGATTCCAGCAGCTCATTTCACGGACTCTGTGGTCTTGTTTTTTCTGATCAGCTGCAGCCCAAGCTTTTGCTCACTACTATGAAAATGTGCCCTGTTCACAATCTGAGCAAATCTCTGCTGTTGTAAAGGTTTTTATGTACTGAGTTTGAGAAATACATTTCTTCCTTAGTCATTAATAACCTTGCTATTTTGGTTCTGTGGTCCTCAACAGAGGAAGAACTACACAATTACAGCTATTGTGATGGATACTTCCATCATGGGCATCAGTGAAGACTTTAGGATTAAGGATGAAATATTTACTTATTTTCATTTGAAAATCAAGACAAGATTTTAATTGAGGTTTCAAACACTTAAAAGATAGTGGTCAAATGGACCACTTTCTAGTGCTTTTTAGCATCACCATGCAATTCTTACACAACTGAAAAGTTTCACTGCACTGCAGATGTCCACCCGATCTTAAAGACGTGATGTAGGAAAGAAGAAATAAAGTAACATTCATATATAGTTTTCAAATATCTATTGAAATATATATTATGAAAAGTCTACAAAAAATCATGCAATGAATTTTCTAATTTTCACAAAAGTTCATGATCTGGATATTTGACTCTCCTGTTCCTTCTATTTTATTCTAGTCTGAGATTTTGTAAATAATATTTTAAAAACTTTCATTGCTATCCTGTCATTAGAACCTTGAAAAAACATCAGAACAAAGCCAGCTGAAATTCCAAGCTAGTAACTAAACTGCAGGAGATAGGTCTTTAAATGGACATTAATGATTGTTCAACTTGCAACAAAATTTATGAAGAATGTGAAAACACCATACTAGACTATAATTGCTCAAGTTTTTATGGGTACTTACTGCAGAGAATCACTATGAAAGACTGAAATTGTCCTTGCAGCCATCTATCAGTTTCATTTAGTCAGCCCCGTAACTCTGTCCTTTCTGTTCCAGATGTCGCCGTGTAATGAGCACAGAGTCATCCTCTCCCCTGCTTTTCTATCAGCCCTATTTCTCCTCATGGGTAGAGAAAGGAGCTGTATCTGGACTCCCTGAGTAGGGAAGCCTAAGCACTACAGCCAGTCTTAACTGCCCTGAAGGAAGCTGGTGATGGTTAACATCAGTAGTGCTCTCTCCCCTACTTGTCAGCTTCCCCTCCTTTGAAACTTTGACATGTCTGAAGCCCAGCTTGCTAGTTTGCAAGAGCTGTTCCTTTTCACAAAATCCACCCCTTCACAGAACAGGTATTTGTCACTACACAAACCCCGTCATGTCTTGGGCAGAATATCCTGCCACCACTTTCCAGTCTATTCCTCAGTGCCGTTGCTCCCTACAGTACTGAAAACCTGGTATCCATGAGAAGTGATGCAAATGCCTCTAGCATAGGGATGAGTTTCACCCAATCTAAGGATAATTTTTATGCAGTAACTACTTGAATTATTATTTTCAGAAGCTTTGAGAGATCAGAAGAGACACTGAGAGCAATGCAACCTCGGAGCCTGGAGGTTTCTTCCTTCTCTAGCGGTACATTACACATCAGAAGCATGCCACAGTGGTATAACAAAGTTCAAAGTGTTAAGAAAATGCCAACTACAAAGACTTTGCCTTTATTAAGCTCTTAAGCCTCCCATATTTGTCTACTTCTGCTCCTTTATTATTGCACTTCATATTTGTCTCTGCTCATACTCTAAAGCCTCCTGGAAACAGGGACTCTATTTATTTATTTATTTTAACACATTGTCTAACTCCAAGGTAGCTATAAAGAAGTAAACGTGACTACTGCCAAATAACAATGGAATTGTTTCAAAATCGGAAGGTTAGTTTTTTTTTTCCCCCTTGAAAGACTTAGTAGTATAGCTAGTAGTGACATCCAGGATGACAAGCTAAGAAATATAACAATAGCAACCTAATTTTGTAGGTTAGAGGATTTGAGAAGAGAACTTCAGAGCATTAAGAGATTACTGCTCACAGAGAAGAAGACCTGTCCCACACTCTGCTCTGTTTTAGCTGATTCCTTCTCTCTTGAAGATGGGGAATCTGGTAGAGCACTAGCTCTTTGATGGAAGAAATTACTACTGAAAATCTCTACAACAATATTTGTCATGCTTGGACCAAATTGAGTTGCAACCATAAACTTAAAATTAGGCTTTGTTTGCAGGTTTAAACAGCTGGATAATTTATTCTCTAAACCTTTCTGCAACTTCATGTGTAGGCTTACAGTTTGGCAGTTCTAGCTCTAGAAACATCACTGGATCTACTTTAACTCATACCATGAGAAAAGCTATTGCAGAGATACCAGCCTGCACCTTCTGTACGTCTGCAACTGGCTTCACTTAAATGACTCATAAACACAAAAACTCTGTGACTGTTTTTCAAGCACCACCAACTGGAATCTCAGGAAACCCTTGCCCTTCATTCTCAGGGTGCTTCTGAAGCACAGTGCTATAAGAAAATTCCACTGTCTCACAGACTTGCTGCCTAAACTACGCAAATTGTTTATGTACTGTCAGGCTTGAGAGGGCAGTTCTAAGATAGGACATAGACATATGGCATTATATTGGAAGAAATAGCAGTCAGAATACAATCATGATTACTTTCTTCTAATAGCATGTATTTTTAGCTGATATAAAACAACAGGGTACCTTCAGGATTCATCACAGGGTTTTTTAGAATGCATTTTCACTGAACTCTGATTCTTTTTCAAGAGGCTCCCCTGTGAATGCTGCATGATACCTAAAAGAGAAAGACAGGGCTGGTACAGCTCCTTTTTTTTTGTTTTGCTCTGCCTAGCACAGAACTGCTAATCACATTTTTAAACATCTGTGTGTGAATTTAGTATAACTAAAAAAAGCAATGGTAATGAAAACAGCCATAGCCAACAGTGTGTGGAATATGTTTAAGGTTCTGTTGCACTTAGTCTTATCCAATTTACTCATCACAAGTCTTAATTTCTGCTGCCTAGATAGAATTCAATGGCTTGCCTTTTCAAGGCTCTCAAAACAATCATAGGGAAGGATATGGTCTTACTCTTGATTCTCCTTTGTCTTCTGGTATACAACTCCTCTATATTATCTTTAAGAATTTGCTATTTGAAGTCTGATCTATGTTGGGCTCTGGGTTTGTTGTTGTTTTCTGCATTTGCTCAGCTTCTATCACTGGTGTGTTCTAGTCCCTGACTAATACTCTATGGTACAATCACTCTAATCAGTAGATATGAACAGCTTCTCAAGTCCATAAGCCACTCCCATCCTGAAGACAAAGACCATAGTAGAGAAATTAAAGGATTTTGTCCCATGTCCTTGTCAATGTCATTAAAATGTAAATGTTTCTAACTCCTGTAGTTCAGCATTCCAACCTCTGCTCAAGAGAGACATGTTGATTAGATCTGTTTGTACAAGATCTTCTTAATTCAAATGATCTTAATTCAGCTGCACTCTCAACCTCCTCATGTGTTTCATTCAGATATCCTCTGAGCGAATTGTTTCTTTACATGACACTCTGAGGGGCTGGGACACAGAGAGAGCCCTAGAAGAAAATCAGTATGTGACAGAAAGGATACAATAAAGTAAAAAGGGAAAAGAAATACCCAACATTCAACCTCAAAATGCATTACACCTTACATTCCTGTCATTGTTTTGGCATGTTTGCTTATACATTTGTACATTCTCATGCATTGCTTTTTTGCAGTTGAGGAAGACAAACTGTTAGGAGACTAGGTCTATTTCACTTCCATATACTTCGAAAACCATAAGACCATGATGGTTGCTATGTAATTTTAAAATTAATAAAACCAAATATATTTCACTGAGGCAGCTATGCAACTTTGTATACCAATTTATTTTTTTAAAAACTGTGTGTGACTGATCTGCAAATATTGTAGCTGTAGACCTCAAAGCTGAAACTTCAATAAAGGGCTGATGGGGCACCAACTGTTGCACTTTCTCCAAGCTAGAACATTGACCTGTCAACAGAAAGGGTCATTTGAGTTTTAAAAAAGATCCTCAGTGACACGGCTTTCTCTGCAAATGAGTTCAAGTATGGTGTAAGAGCCAGTCTGGCTTGTGAGGTTTTCTCTGCATTACATTTTGAGTTGTTGTAAATCATTAACTGTCACTGAAATGTTGCTACAGTTGCTAGGCACAGGCAATTAATTTATAAAACATCCATGTTGCCAGGAAATCTAGATTTAAGCATTTAGAAGAAAACAATTTAGAGCATTTTATGATGCACAGAGAAAGGAGAAAATATAAAATATACTTAACTCTATGTCTTTCTCCCAAAAAATAATTATGCCTAGTGAATTTTTGAGGAACTTTATAATATCACATATGGTATATACTTAATTGGAGACAGCTGAACTAACAAGAATAATGTTACAATGTTGCTGGGTATTCTGGTGTNAAACTTTTTATTTTTCTCTCTAGCAATGGTCCTGACATTTTTTTTAAGCAGTAGGCTAGCTGATTTCTTCTGCAATGTGCCACGTCCTGCAGTATGCCCAGCAGCTGATGCTGTACAGATTTCACTTGCCTGCACGTTGAAAAATGACACAGTTCTGAAAAATTGTAGCCTCCATTTACTAGGCTGCTGGATTACAGATCTGTCTCTCAGCATACACCATTGAGATACAGAAAGCAGAGAACTAAGACTAAGAATTTGAGCGAGAAGCTGCACTACCCCTAGAGGAGAAAAGCCAGTATGGCTGTATGCTGCTGAGTCTTTGCTTCTCATTTCTTAGACACACAAACTTTTGTTCAATGGATTCTATTTGATTTATTTTCCTCCCCTCTTTCTTCTATCACTGTTAAGAGTGCAATGTGCCGCCAAAATTAAACTTCAGGATTCAGAAATTAGATGTCTTTCTCTATGTCATCTTTTTCACTTCCCAGCCTTTCACACTGCACCCTTACACTTGCACGCTTGACAGCTTTTTCATTTTCATTTCATTTTGTTGGATGTGTTCGTAAAAAAAAAAAAGTTTTATGTCAAGTATAATTGGAGGAGGGGAGGTCTTCAATAATATCCTCCATCCCCCCAAGTATGGAAATAAGTTATTTATAAATATCCCTTTAATTACTTTCCCAGAGAAAATATTATTTAATTCTCCAATGACCAATGACCAATGACAAAGTATTCCACGAGTCCTTTCCTTGTGACTTTTGTCTGACTACAAAGTCAGATGGCTAAATCTTTACTGTGCTTCAATGAGGTTATATGCAGATCCTTGACAAGTAGCATCAGCCACCATTATTTTAACCTCATGATTTAGAAATGACTTCTTAGTTGCCTGAGCTGAGATGACTTTGAGGCATCGACATTCTGGAAGACTTCTCATGCTTCCTATGGTGGTAGCAGTAACTGGGAAATAGAAGTTGCTTAAAATAGCTTAAAAATAATTAAGGGATTATTTAATTTATATTAAGGTGAATTCCCATTCACTCACTGCAGATTTTGTAAGTCAATAGCTCTCCTCCCTTATGAGCCGACAAACAGATGAACATAACTGGAATAGAAATACAGAAAGACTTCAGCTGTGTTGACCTTTTGATCCAATGTATTATGTTCTTTCTGCATCACCAATCTGATATAGAGCAACTCTGATTTGTTTCATATTTGTTTTATACTTTTTAGTTGTAGCCCCTTTTTCTAGACAAACTTACAGATATATATATTTAAAAAAATGCATTGAAATCTGAAATATTTTGTCCCAGAATAAAAACATTTTAGTTTGGAAAAGTTGCATCTGAGACACTGCACACCTGCCAGAGACATTCTATCCACCAGGCTGGCTGGTCCCCCTCCTCACATCACACAGTTGCAATATACAGGGGCCATCCTTTCTCACAGGATTAAGTGATGTACTGTGACAACTCCCACCCACAGGACATAATGAAGGCTAGATTTAGGCTGAAGAAAAGCACTTCATGATGCTGAGAGCTGTTGTTTTATGGTTTGGTGGTGGGTTGTTTTATTTTCTGCTACTGTTTCTCCTTTAAAAAAATTATATATACAAAAGTTAACAGATTTTTTTCTGTGAGAGGGAAGAAAATACATTGTGAAAAAATGTCTAATTGGAAGATTTTCCCATTGTCCCACCCACCCCCCATCCTGATTAAATTGTCACATTCAGTGTAGCCTTCTTCATGTTATCGGGTATTTTCTATGAGCCATTTTTATTCCTTTCCTCTTTTTCCTACTTTTCATCAGGAGCAGAGACTGTTGAACTGCTATTTAACATTATTTCTGGATGGAAAATAGGAAGAAAGGTTGATTTCCATTCCAGCTGGGCAAATTCTTTTAATTTGCAGAACCTCCTAAGCCACTCTAATAAATTAGAGAATACATTTATATTTTGTTTTGATCATCAACTAATTTTGATTCTTCCAGTTTGTTGATTAAGCTCTGATTAAGTGTTTGCCTATGACAACATCCGGCCTTTAAGTGGTGTCATATTGTGAAGAATCTATTCAAAATACTTACATTTATAACTTTAGTAGATGCTGCTTTTGAAAACAATAGTGTAAAGAACAGTAAAGGACAAGAGTAACCAACAACTAGCAAACAGATTATTTATGTGTATTGTGAATATTTCTCTAAAGAATAAACTCAAAGCTACAAGTATTTCTCTATGGTAAATCTGGGGGTCCAGCTGAGGGATTAGTGAATGGAGAAATAAGCAACTACCTAGCATGCTAACGGGTAAAAGCTCCACAAAAATTCTCCGCAGGGCATTGTACCTTTTCTGTACTACAAACCAAAAGAGATTTCTTAAAACAATGACACTGTTAAGAAAATGTTCACTAAGCTAATACTTTAGTTAGCTGTATTTTCATCAAAGAACATTCTGATTAAGCAAGCTTATCTCTATAAAAGGACTATATTTATAAAGGAAGACAAATTAGTTTGGGTAACACAAGGACTGATCCATGCTTTGCCCTATAGCATTAAGAACTCCAGGGTTTTTTAAATTTTTTTTTACTCTACCTTGAATTAATCTTCCTTTAGTTTCACCCCTGCTTTATGACCTCCTTTTTGCCTTTGTTCTCTGCATTGCTTTTTTCTCAGCAGAAAAGGAATAGGAAGAATGGGAGCATGAGAGATGTCTGATGGACAGATGCAGAAGAACGGACATGGAAGCTCTGGAATCCACTGGGCCCCAGCTGGCACCCTGCTGCCCATGTTATATAGAAGACCAGCAGAACCAGACCAGGGACCTCACAGCAAGTTGTCCCTTCTCACTGCTCTTTCCTAAGATGGAAGTGAATGTGAGATGGTGAGGGCAAGAAATGTGACAGCAGAGTACAAAACTGGGGTGAACGGATCTGGTCTTTCAGCAAAGTGGAGTAGACACTGGAGGGCAGTAGCGGCAGGGAATTACATCTTAGTTTGGGATATGGTCACACACATAAATATAGGGCTAAGCTCTTGAAAAGATTTCTTGATAGTGTCAAAAGGACTGGGCAGACATACAGTGGTTGTACAGGACAGTAATGTGCTGTTACCAGGCTGTTAGGCCACAGCTGTACTGAATTTCTAGATGAGGAGGAAAAAAGGTAGTGGAGGGGGATCTTGGAAAATGTATATGTAGCAGAGATTTAGAAGAATGCTGCTCTCAAATAGCAGGGATACCCTAATAAGGAAATCTGGAAATGCCTCAGGAAGAAATGTTGATGATTGCCAAAATCATCAGGCTGCAATGAGTTCTTGGTACACTCTTTGGTCACAGGGATATACATACCCAGTCCCCCAACAGACTTCCCTTTCCTGTCTCCTCTTCAGTTTTCAGTTTTTCTGTTTCTTTGTTAACTATAGCTGTCAATTCACTCCAATTCAAAGACAGGTCATACCTACAGCTACACAGAACATCATCATGCTGCTGAGTAGAAGCAGTTTGCCTTTTTGTCTTTCCTTAACACTTCACAGCAAGTAAGGAAAACAACTTTAACAAGTAAAAAAACTCAACAATCTTCAAGTAATAATCACAATGACAAGAAAGTGTTCTAGACCTTATCTAACTAATGAACGTTTTCCTTATTTCTTTAAATGATAAATAAAGCTCTCGGTAAAAATACTTATTGGGTGGATGACATATCATGCTGTGAATCTTCTGTTGAAAGCATTCATAAGAATAAATAAAACTTGAGGAGGAAAAAGTAACAGTATTCCACAGACATGTAAACAAAATTAAGTGAGGTTACTGAAGAGCAGCCATAACCAAGAGAGATTATTTTTTCTACAGATATAAATCTCAACCATACCTTCCTTGGGACTGTTGCTCCCTAAGCATTCATAATAATGTGGTTCTATTTTGTTTAAGCAAACCATCATTACCATGACACTCGTGCTAACTAAGTTAATGGGATAAGCTGTTGGTGCCAAGGGGCAATGCTGCTGAAACTACAATGGAAATTGTAAATCATGTGAAGAAATAATGTTTACCAAGAACAGTGCTGAGCACTCTAGGATCCATGGTTTAAGTCACAATGTGCAAATTAGATGCAGACAGAACCTAACTTTCAACTTTAGATCATGACAACTTCCTCAATGCCCGAACAGGGCTGGATCCCCAGAGTTAAGAGAGGGCAGTGTGATGTGTGTCTGTTTTTATTTTATGCAACATAGGACAGAAAGAATCACATAACTGGAACAAGCACTGGGTTCCACACAGTCTTCTCTCTATTTGCTAGACTTGAAAGAAATTTTACCTCTTACTAAAGGAAAAAAAGCACCATACAATGAATTATTTTGCAATTTATAGGGCAACATTATCCTAGAGCCATGCTTTTCTCTGAAACTACACAACACATCCAAATTTTTGACACATTTCTATTCTTTCATGCTTGAAGGTAACACCCCACAGTACGATGCTGGCTTACTCCTCAGTCATTAAGACCTCATCATTATGGCAAATTGAATCAGCGACCAAAAGACTTTCCCCTAAAGGAAGCACAAGACTTTTACCAGAGAAAGCTACAGAACAGCTGATGTTAAAGGAAGACAGGTATTCTTGTGTAGGGTACAGGGCAAGAAGCTTATTCTTTGTTGAGGTAAAACAGGCCTTTGAACACCCCTTATTAGCTGCACTTTCCCATTGTACAATAGTAATATTAAAAAACAGCAATGCAAACAAAAATCACCTGAGGTCATAGGAGTATGACACACCATATGTATGCATATCTCCTCCATACCATAGCAAATTCTTAAGGACCATCTCTTTGGTCTCATGTTTTCCCCATAATCCATCATTTGTGAAGACATTTAAGGCCAAGACGTATTTAAAGCATCCACTGTTTTGAGCTGTCAACAGAGCCACTGAATTTACCCCAACCCCTGCACCCCTCTGCTGTGCTTATTAACATTCTGAGTTGCTTCACAATTAACAACTACTGCAGGTGGTTGTTGGGAAGCAGAAAAAATGTGAAAAAGTATTAGCTTATCAACAGCAAGATAAAATAGAAAGAGCAATAGATTATGGTTTTGTCATAATAACAAAAAGTAAAAAAAAATATTATATCAAGGTTTTCTGATTCTTTTTTTCCTAAAAAATCTCACACAGATATGCAAATATTTATGTTTGTCCCTACAAATTGTTTGCTAATAGAGAACTATCATTATTCACTGGTTCCACAGTCTGGAGAAGAGGTCTGGTCTATTAAGCATGTGATCTGTCTTGAAATACTACTGATTAAGCCAGACAAGCTTTAACAAATCCATCCATATTACATGCAACCAGAATTCTCATCTATTCAGATAGTGAACAAAAATCCACATGTATGTTCCCTGAGATTATGCCTCCCTGGTATTGCGACATGGTAAGTTCAGACATGCCCAAGTAGTAGAGCTCTACATACGTATACTTCTTACTGGTGTAAACATTGCAGATACTATAAGCATTCCCTATGTCTGATGGTTCTTATATCCCTCACATCGAAGTCCTCAAATCCCTGGTATGGATGTGTAAACATCTTGTCTACAGTTAGACTATTTCAAAGGAGAAAAGTATTTTTTCCAGGGCACCCTAGTTGCGACTACCACCAATCCCTACTTAAGAACCATGACTACCAAACAGATAATTCAAGACAGTCTGAGTGAAAGGGAAGAGAACTAAGAGCTGTAAATCATGCAAGGCAATCAAATTAGTTTCCCATTTGGAACTGCAAACTGCTATTTAGTAAAGGATGGATTGCATTTTCCACGACTGCTTGGATTGCCCAGTCTTTTACAGTAAAAATCTTGGCTTTCAGGAAATTTTGCCTTCTGCAACTAACCCATTTTGCTCTAAAGGCTGTCTAGAGACTATTACACAAGCTCAGGTAACAATGACAGATTTCAGTCTACTGCAGTGAAACATTTCACTTCAAACATGTTTTTAGACAGAATGCCAATATCTGTTATAATCAACTTCAAGCTTGTGCTGAGTAGCCTTCTTGTCTTAGCTAGTCCTCCTGGGGACTAGGTTAGACAGTTCTCACAAGAAAGATTTTCCATTTAAATGTACTAACTCTTCAAATTTTAAGTAGTATCTATTATATGAGAAAATAGAGACAGTAAACAAGTAAATTCTGTGGATGTATTCACACTGCTGAAGGCACTTGGTGTTTGCTCACCCATTAGTTTGTATTTGCAAAACAACAAAGCCTAGACTATCACTCCAGTTATACATTCATGAACAACACTCAGTCTAAACAAGATACAGCACACTAAATAATCAGTTCTATTTGCCAGTCTTGATGCTGGCAAACTCTGTGTTTCCATTAAAATATTTTCTCCTATATCCCATATTTTGTTTTACATTATATATATTTCACAGGCCAGATAAGAATTGTAGTGGAATTATTTGAAGTTCATCTCACTGCAAAAGAGCAAGATCTGTTAATATCTTCTTACTTGTAAGTATTTTACCTATAAAAAGACATTATAAATTGAATAGGCTAGAGCTAGGAATTTTTTTCATGTCTTTACAAGTGAAATAATGGAATAAATGTTCATGGAGTCATATGGAAGTATATTTTCTTTTATCCTAAGACCATTTAAATGAGCAACATTCAACAGAACAATCAGGGAAGTCTTCACTTCAGACAGAGCTTTGAGGAAAACACAGGATCCTTCTACATATACTGGCATGACAGCTTTAGTAATGGGAAGCTCTCTAGCTGATCTCAAGTTATACTGTGGACACTCTCCTCTTTTTACAGCTATCCAGGGGAAGGCACCATAAAATGACTTCACATTCCTAGTTCCATAGTGTGGATTTTGATAGAGACGCTGCTCTTAGTCATGAAAGCAAACGCTCCATAAAATCTGAAGGAAGAAGAGTGTAAACTGAATCTAATGGTCTAATGCTGGAATCTAAGTGGGTTCCAGCATAGTAAAAACAAAAGCATTTATAAAAAAATAAAATTTATTTTCAATTCCCTCCAATAGTTTGTACTTGTATTTTATTACATAATTTTGCTGATCAAGCACTCCTAAAATAAGCCAGTTGAACAGAGCAAGTTCCTGTCTTCTAAAGATGAAAGAGAATATAAATTGGAGATGACTAACCATCAGTTACTCATCTTTGCTGTAATTATGGTGTTTGGCCAGTAGCTTTTATTAAGGTAGGTTAGAATTTATTGCTCATATGAGATAACGACTTCTTTTATGTGAACTTTCTGAGGCTGCATCAGCCATCTCAAAGGCATTACTAAATTAATACATCCATATACAGACCATTACGGTTTCCCAGACACTCATTAAAAAATACAAAGATATTGAAAACAGTGCAATTCATAGAACTGTTTATATGAAACCCATGCTTTTAACTCAGTGTAATACAGCATACTGCTTCTAGCTTGAATGGTTTGGAAAGAATCTTATCCACAATTTCATCACTAAGTTTATTTTTTAAAATTCTGAAGAAAAAAAGAAACAAATTAAAGAAGAAAAGCTTTGGTTCTGTTCCTTTGATGCAGAAATTTGGCAATATTATTAATAAAAGGTGATAATTCCAAGTGTTACATAAGGAGAGCAAAATCTGACTACCAACCAGTGGAGAAAACAGAAAGTTAATACGTTAATTCACCAGTATGCCTTGCATGATTTCACTAGAACTGTACTTACCTTAGCAGATGTTGATGTTATGCAGACAGCACATGTCAAATCTGCTAGTTGAAAGATCATGGTTTCATGGATGGTTGTCTTGGGTTAAGCTGAGACAGAGGTAACTTTCTTCACAACAGCTAGCAAGAGGCTGTGTTTTGGATTTGTCCTCAGAAGAAAGACGATAAAAAAAGATCTTTACGTGGCTGCCAAGGTCTTTCAGCTTCTCTGGCTGTCCACAAACAGGAGAAGCTGGGAGGGAGCACAGCCCCAGTTATTAGCCCAGGATTTGATCTCAGAGTCCGGTTTGAGACCCAAAGTGGCCAATAATCTATTCCATAACATACACGTCATGTCCAGCATATAGGTCAGGACCCTCCGGAAGATCATCCCCTTTTGGTTCTGGATATCTTTGCTCCAGGCCATCTTGCTCCAGGTGGTCACTCTCCCAAGGTCTTCCCCCCCCACTCTGGTCAGCTCTCAGTCTGGGACTGTTATCTTCGTTCCACGAGTGCAGTTTCAGGACTCTCCCTGCTCCGGGATCGTTAGCCAAGAACAGGCTGAGCCATCGGGAGACGGGGCAGTATAACTGTGTGTCACTCATTTCTATATTTCTATATTGTATTATTTTCAATAGTATTGTAATTTAGTTACTAAATTGTCCTTATCTCAACCCACAAGTCTTTTTTTCCCTTTACCCCTTTAATTCTCTCCCCTACCCTTGGATATGGGGGGGGGAGGGGTGGGTGGGATTGTGTGAGCAGGTGTATGTGAGCTGGCCCACAGCTATGGGGCCATGGGAAAACCCATCACAATGGTAAAAGAGTTAATTTGAAGAACTAGCAGAGTACTTCCACAGAACAGTTTGAGAAGGTGTCCAAGACCCTGCAAAAGTCATGTTATAAAATCTCATCACTAAATCATCCTGAACATCCTTGAAATGTGCAAAACGCTTTCAAAAGCAAAAGCTGGTTCTTTTCTAAGTGCAAACAGAAAGACAAACTTTTGAAACTAAAACCAAAAAATAAACATAAGAGCACTTGTAAATTAAGATCTTGCCATGTTTTTGGTGGATAAATCTTCTTAGGCTTTGTTTAAATCCAACTCAGTTGCTTTCTGGGTTTTGGCAGACTGTATGGTCCCCTCTATGCACCAGGAAAAGTTTCTATGACACCTTGCACTTTTGCCAGGTTGTCTGTCCCTGTTTCTTCTCAGCAGTCTCCACTGTGCCACAGATGTTCCTGTTGCTGGACTCCCCTGCCTGTCTGACCTTGTGCTCTGGAAGCTGCTCTCTCAATAGCATGTTCAATAGCTTCAAGGGCAGAAGAGTGTCTCTCACCCTCCAAGGAGTCTGTCTTCTCACAGTAATTTCCTTTCTGAAGAACATAACGTATAAATAAATAAAACACATATTGAGCACCATGATATGGAAGAAACTGTCACATATAAATACATTTTTTCCTTATCTTTTCCCACATTTCCTTTTATCTCAGAGGTTCTTTTAAATTTCTAAATAATATATTTATGACAATTTTAATTAATTAAATCAATAAAACTTATTAAAAATATATCAGTCATCATACAAGCAAAGTACAATGCTGAAGAACCTACGTTTTTTTGTTGACTGGTACGTTACTCCTTGCTAATGGAAGACCCATGCAGAGATGTGTAATGGCAAGGAAACTCAACCAAATAGCTAATTATCAGTTCTCAAATTCTCCTTATATTTGCCACACTGCTCAGCCTGAAGTACTGTGATCCCACGTGCTCCTGAAAAGATGCTGCAAAGACAAACCATGCACATAGACAAGAGTACACTACAGCAGTTACATGCCTGCTTTCCTGGACAATTTGCAGGTTCCCTAGAGATCTGATTTGGCACCTTTGTATCTTAATTAAACAACCATCTAGAAAAAAAAGTAATTATCCATAACTACTCCGATCATGGTTAATAACATCAAAATTTGCTTTGATTCACCACCAGTGGAATAGTTCCAGAACTATAGAAACAATTGTATTGGTAAAGAGTACAGGTTTCATATAACACCTCTGATTGAGTGCTGACATTCAAGGTTTAGGAGGAAATGCTTTTCTTAAAAACTTTTTAGTCAGATAGACTCTAGAAGAAAAGCTTATTCACTGACTTGCCTATTGTCTCTGCCCCGTGACTGCTGTTCCTCCAGGTTTTATAGAGACCTATAAATGAACAGAATGGAGAATTATTTGGAGTATTATGGTGGGACAGAAGGCTTAGAAAGCAGGGAGAGCAAAGTCTGAAAGGAAATGGGCTTCAAGATTGTTTCTGCTGTGTAACCAGAGTACACACTGATTGCTGTTGCTGAATAAGGCTGTTAATCTCACACTGTTAATAATGCTTTTTGTGTTCAAAAACACTGTCTTTGAGGCAATAGTGTTATAACAAAACTGTTCTCAGGACACGGGGAAGTCACTGCTCATGGGAGGACGCACTATATTATTAGAGCAAATGGCTGGAAAGAATAGTTCAATTTCCCTGTAACTTACGAGTTTTCAGGTGGAAGAAGGTCCTTAAACCCTTTTCTCCTTTCTCATTCTTTTCTTCCTTTCTTATTTCCAGTTTTTAGGCTGTCATTTTAATGTACTTTTCCCTCGTCTCTCTCAAAGCAGGGCTCCTGGCCTGAAGCCTCCAAAAATATTGTCTTATAGTTGTCTAACAATTACATAAACTACCAGATGTAGAACACAATTACTTTAACCCATTACTTTTAGAACATCTGTAAGATTTATGTGATTACCTCTGGAGGTGCCTTCCAACCTCAACTATTTTGTGATTCTATGGTTGTAACTTATAATCTTTACAATTCAAGAACCAAGACATTGTGTCTGCTGAGAAAAGGAATTCTAGCAGATCTAAACAATTCATTGGTTTTGCCATTTCTGTTTAGGGCTGTGAAAACTATTGTTGAGGGAATTCCCCAGAACTGGAAGAAGTAGAGACCTGGCAATCAGAAAGCAGAAGTCAGTTAATCATCTTACTTTTATATTCAGTCCTTATGGTTAGCCAGTTTCTCTCCTTTTGAGACCAAAACATCTCAGAAAAACTACTTTTTGTAGGGGTGGTTGGCAGAAAGGACAGCTCAGTTCAACTAAACTAGGAAGTCATGCACTGGGTTTCAGTGCAAACAAACTCAGCCCTTTACTGATGCAAACTTATTTGTGGATCACTAAATATCTAACAACCAGAATAAGAGTATTTTGGACCACAGCCATCCTGTTCCCTACTGTTGGTGCAGTCTTTTGAGCAGATTGCTGAATGACTGCTGTTCACAGCACACACTGAAAAACAACTTCTCAGCTTTGGTATATGCTCAGAAAGCTCATAACCTCTAGCACAGGGCAAGCAATGAGAATTGGTTATGCATCAGGGGTTTTGATGAGGGAAAATGCAGTGCCTCTTCTTTTTTTTTTTTTTTTTCCTGGATTAAACTGAAAAAACAGTGCTTTTCCATTCTTGTTTGTTTTTCTCTTAGAGGAGTCATTAAAACTGATTGCTCTGGCTGATTTACAGGAACTCAGGTTAAAACAATAAAGAACTAAAATGCTTACTGAGAGGATAATGCAATTTGCTTTGATAGTTGTATCATTGCAGGTGGGCACAGCTCTACGTCTGAACATTCCCACAGAAAATATCCTCAAAGCATCATGTTAATAGACAACAGAAAACAGTCAGAACAGTTTTCACAGAAAGGATAACTCCTGGAGGCAGAATATTTGCTAGTGAAATGAACCAAATTAACTTTTTAAATTAACATTGTGTGAATTACACAGATTCTATGGACTAACCTCTTCACTTCTAGCTAAAAATTGTTTGCTACCTATAGGAAGAACAAACTAGATTAACACTCTGCACCATCAGGTAATTTTATTACTCAAATGTCATCAAATATAAAAAAAGAAACCTTATGATCTGAGATGAGAATTTCTATCCCATTCATCAACTGAATACAAATATGCATAATTCCAACCCTTTTCAAACTGACCATACTTTATTGTAAATCAAACACATGCACGTCTCTCCAACAAATACTCTAAAAAAAACCCCGTTCCTAGGCTGATCATCTAGCCAATGATCTAGCAACCAGAATATATCCACTGCAAGTGCCTGATGGCAAGGTGGCAGAGAATGCTTGACCTGCTCGACTGGAGCTGTGTAGTGTGTGAGAAAACTTTTGATTACAGCTGTATTTTCAAAACCTGAATATCCCCTTCACGTTTTACTTGGTGAATATGACTCACTGCTTTCCAACACAGAAATACCACCTTGCCCTTTGGGATTAGCTAGCCTGGTCATACATAGGCCTCCTTTCCTCAGTACCTTGTACCAACCACTTTCCCAAGGCGTGTTATGTAAGATGTGTTGCTGCGTATATTTTGATATCTTGGGTTCAGTTTCCCTGGAGTCCAGTCCTGGCTAGTGCAGCACAAGTTTTCTTTCCCTTTAGCACATGGCTGACAGAATGCACACACATTGCTCATACTAAATACTTTTGATGCCCTCTGTTAGTGCCATGATATAGGAGCCAGACTTGGATAAGCAAATCACCCTGTCTTAAATTGGAATATGAATGTCACTCTGCTGCAGATAATTGATGTAGTCCTTACCCCTTCTTTAGGTAATTGTTGCTAAATTCTAGAAAGGGGTAAGAAAGACTCCAATGGATCATCTGGTGCATCCACCTGCCCCAAATCAACTAAAAGCATTTCTGACAGATGGTTTTGTAACCACTCTTTAAAACCTCCAGTGAGCAGGCTTCCCCAGCCTCTATAGGCAAACTGCTCTAGTCCTTAATTATGTTTGTCACTGGAGCGTTCTTTCTACCAAGTTCCTCCTAAGTCTTCTTTTGTTCCATTTTTAAGCATCTTACTTTTTGTCTCACAACCTGAACAGAAGAAACTCTTAAAATATTTAAAGCCTGCTGCATGTCTCAGCTGACTTTTTTTGGGCTAAAATCCAGTTCCTTCCATTTTTCCTCACAGGCCAGTAGAGTTTCAGACAAAGTGGATAAGAGGACAAGACAGAGAATATGAGGTCACATTCTCTACCACTACCAGGAATTTCAGTCTGAGGAAGTTAAAGCAGAGTTGAAGGAGAGTCAAGACACTTTCTGTACAGAATTTGAATTATACTCACAGTTGAAACCTTCTTCTACTTTGGCATTTTCAGGAGTCTTACCAAACAAACCAGACGCTCCTCAGCAGAGCAGCAAAGACAGAGTTCAGAAAGGCTACAGGCAGGTAAAACTATCTCTGAAATAAACTATGAAGAGTATCAGGAAAATTTTTTTCTAACTTCTAATCAACTCCAAAGATTTGTAGTACATAGTACCAGACCCTTCTATTTGTAGACTTTCTTCTTATGACATGGAAGATATTTCTCAGGTCATCAGGGCTGCTGGGCTGATAGTTTCAGCAAGCAGTGGGTCCAGCTGAGGTCTTTCTCAGTGCATAGGAAAATGTTAACCCTTTCTCTACCATTTGCTGAGTAAATGCTCCAGGTACTAGCACACTTGGTGCTTTTAAAGTCATCCTTGGTGTTCCTGGTTGCTTTAAAACTCATCCTGGGCATTCCTGATTGAGAAAGCAGCATAGTGTTATCAATGAAGGCACTTCCGCTGCTAGAAAAAAAGTTAAGAATTTATTTTGTTCGTAGGTGGAGAATAAGCAAGCAGCGCTGGACGCCAGGGGAACATCTGCTCTACCAACAGGCGTACCTTTCCACAAAACCTACCCCTCTATTTATTCCCCAAAATGTTGCATATTCATCAAGTTTTCACAATACATTCTTTCATATGCATCTCCAAGCCCTGTCTAGCCCCGTTTCTTATTATAATTAGCTAAAGAGTCTTTTAGGGGTCCGAGGAGTCTCCTTTATCTTATGGGTTTGTGGATGTTGTATTCTCTCAT
>VZTO01002864.1:475-13317 GCA_013400615.1 Syrrhaptes paradoxus | reverse complement strand
TCAAATACCCTTTCTGTCTTGAGGATGAATTCTTTCACACAATCCCATTACTGTCCCATTTCTTTAATTCCTAAACTGCAAGAAGGATCCTTGAGAAGGGAGATTTCTGGGCCATGGCTGCTGTAGTTTTCTCCAGCACAACAGCATGAGAGCAGCTCTTCTCCATTTCTTTTAACACGAATCATAATCGAATATACCACAATAACAATACTGACTCTTTGCAAATGAATATGGAAGATCAGTTTTTCAGAATAGGAGAAACTATCTTCATCCATTTTAATATGAAAGCTAACTGCAGTACTACCTTTTTGTTCATTTACTTTGCACATGTTAGAATTTTTACTGACAAGTTCAGTACTTCCTACACTACCTTTCTCTCAGAAAGGAAAGTACAAACAGAAGCAGAGCCATACCTCTGACATCAAAGTTACGTAGAGGCAGTTTGTTTAGCAATATGGTGCATCAGCATGAATTTGGACTGCATTCTGGCTCATGGAGAGCTGTATAATATGTAAGGCCCACCACAAATGGGGAATCCAGTTCCTCAAGAAGTTAAGAAAGCAATCTCAAAATTAAGTCTGCAATTGGATGTACATGGGCTTGTAAATCCAGTGTTTCATTGGAAGGGTAGCGAGGAAGGACACTGTTATCATAATGTGTTCAAAATATTCAAAATAACCTAGATTAAAAAAGCATAGCTTCACAACATCTTATAGAGACTAGAAATGTTTGGTTATATTTAGAGATTAAACAAGTTAGAAAACCCATAGGTATTTGGATAGGCGCTGAATTACAAAAAAAAAAAATCAAATGTACCCTATTTTGCCTTCTATGAATTGGCAGTAGGTTAATTTCTACAGACTTTTAAAAAATTTACTGTACAAGGCAAAGTTAGAGGCTAATTTTTAATAGAGTAAACAATGAGACAAGCTTCACAACCTTCCTGATAAATGGGCTTGCTTTAATCATATAGGTGAGAAGTCAGCAAATGATATTTCATATCCAACCTTTGCGAAAAAAAATGCAGTGCACAGTCCTAAGTATTAGAATCGTAGTATTAAAGGAAACATATTCATCCTTCCAGCCCAAGTCTGCTTACTCTTATTTTTAAATGTATTATTGAAAAAATAGTGATTTGTGATAGTTGGTGAAACTAGAAAAGAGTAAGAAGAAGAGTAAGAAATCCCAGCTTTTAAACCACAGGTCTCCAAATGATGTACTGGATCTCTATTGCAGCTATCCAGATGGGGGTACACTGGATCTCTACTCTAGCTAGGGGAAGAGGACTCTGAGGTAGAGAGCAAACAAGCAATTTATATAAGGTTACCCAAAAGGAGACACAGAGCCACAATGCCTGAGTTTGAAGCCTGTGCTTCTTTGACTACTATACCAGTAATATTTACGTCAATGCAGTCTGCTATTGTGCCCTCAGGTAACACCCACTCTAGTATTCATACAGGCAATCTACATCATTCGGAGAAAGCAAGCAGATTAATTTATGTCACCAGGATATACAACAGAGAGAGTAAACAAAGATGCTGTAAAATAAGTAGGAAGCAGAACCTTACATTCCACATTGGTCTTAAGTGTCTTGCTTTATAGCCAGTGCTTAATTCAGTGTTATGAAATTTAAGGCACATTACTTAGCCATGATGTCTGTCCAAGTGAATCCTTGATCGACCCTTGATGGATGACATTGACAGACATTTGGCATTTTCAGGACAGGCATTTCAGTGTGCAGAAATTTAAGGCAGTACAAGGGGGAAAAAAAGAGGAAAAAAGAAAGTAATTGTGATCACCGATGACACAAAGATCCTTCTGCCTTCATCCATATTCTATGAGCACTCCCCCTTCACCTTTCACCTTTGACATTATTAGCCATGTATTTAACAATGAGGTAAAAACTAACACAGAAAACAATCCTCTAAAGCAGACTGGAAATGTTGGCTGAAATCACAGGCTGCAGTGTGAAAATATGAAAGAACTCATGGCCTTTACAACATTTTGGTCTGATTTATGAATGAAGTGTGGATACCTATGGAAAACACTAATTCTCCAAATGGCTTGAGATAACAACTCTAAAAAAATACATAAGTAAGCCCTTTCTCTCTTAAAAAATGCAGTAGTTGCATTCACATTATAATTGCTAAGTGGTATTTGTGTTCAAAATAACACATTAATCATAAGAGTCATAACCTTTAGAAAGATAACATTCTTGCTCTTTTTTTGTTTGTTTTTACCTTGGGAGAAGACACTGCATAAGTTAAGGCAGGTCACACAATGCAAATGGAAGAAAGGATAGAATCTTTTAAATCATGACAGCTGTAATTTTATGTAAGGAAAAAATATAGCTGCATGAAGTTGTTTCTGCAAGGTTCATGCATTGTTTACCGATCTTGTTTTAATTACTAATAATATTTTCACACACTGAGTTCACATCTAACCAATACCATCTTTCTAATAAATAAGACTGATGTCAGAAGGAAGGCAGAATGTCCATCTGAAGTCAGAATACATGAGACGGAAAAAAAATGCATAAAAATAAAACCAAGACTTCTTCCAGTCTAGACTCTTTTTTTCAGTGTTGCTTGAAGTATTTCACCTGGAGAAAAGATAAGCAGCCTAAGCCATAAAGACCTCATTGTTCCAATATGTCTACAGAAAGTTTTTTCTGTTTTATTCCCTTCAAAAATCTACATGGTAGAGATCATTTCAGTGAAAGTCATAATGAAAATCACTGAAGAAAATATGCACTCTCCTACACTTGTGCACATGCATGAACATATCTATAATTCATTAAAACTTGTGAGAGAAGGAAACAGAAAGGGAAAAATGAAAGTTTATCCTTATCAGTCATCCAAGCTTTTTGGTATGAAGGGGCTCGGACTGGTAGTCTGGATTTGCAAATCCCATCCCTGGTAATATGTGATCTGTTGGAAATGAAATTGCATGTCATGAAATACTACACAACCCCATAAATAATTAGTGTTTCCATTTTCCAAAGCAAATTGATAAAACTGATATTTGGCTTAGTTCTTTCAAAGATGCTCTGTCAGAATTGTGATGTTAATTTAATCTTCCACAGTGCTGGAATGATAAAAACAGAGATTTTCAAACTGAATCCCCTTGACAGCATGAAGGGCAGGTTAGATTTAAAGGAGTTGCAGGAGGTTCAGAGTCAACACAAATACCTTTCAGACTACAATAAAAAAATTGTGAGGACTTACTTTGAGTTTTTTTTAGAATCTATTCAAACTACCCATTCTTCTGTCTAATTCACTGAGAGAAAAGATACCCTCTGGTTGTCTGAAATATGGAGTGGGACCTTCTGCCCATATATTTCAGCCGTCCTGAGTCAGGTGTCATTTGCACCGAAGGCATTCTGTATTTTTGTGATGTGAATACACCCTTCCAGAGAAACCTCAACTGAATATAAACCTCAGCGATCAACTGATTCTGAAAGCAGGTCTTGTCCTTGCACTTGAAAACTATAATACTATGGCAGATACCCATTGGTGCACCACAGTTCCACATGAACATAGCTTAAGGTCAGACATTTCTGAAAAGAAATGTGAATTCACTTCATTGGATTAAAAATAAAAGTAAACCTAAGCAGACAAAGATACGGATTTAGGCAGCATTCAGCAAATACTACTTTACAATACATGCAGGAATCTTAAGTGACTCTTCTGACCCTTAAGGCTTGAGCTCCTGGCAGGCCTGCTAATGAAGTCAGCACAATAAGACTGTCTGCTTGCTAGAAACATGACAGTTTAAAAACGAGGCAAGTGTCAATTTTGGCCCAACATTGGTTTCTGGAGAATAACATATAAGTTAGGAATAGAAGTGCTCAAAAATCAAAACCATCCTGCAGGGAGTATCATATTCATCCAGACAGAAATGCATCTTGGCTTATTTCAGTCTTGTTTGCTAGGAAAACACTTCAAAAATCACCCAGATTAAACATTTATCAATTTGAGCTGTCTACATTTCTACTGGTACCCCAAATTGTTTTGGGACACGGAGTAACGAGAATGACACAACTATAATTTGATTGTGATTTTGCACACTGGCAAAGTTTGCAGGTGCTTCTAAAGAAGCTTGAGGACAAGAATAATAGGGCATGGAGGATTTGGACACCAAGAGGCTTGCTGTTTGGTTGCAATCACACATCTGGGCTGGAATAAGAGACTCGAAGTGGATAGATAAGAGTACTCAAATGCAGAAAGACTGTGATTGTGAGGCAATGAAGTACAGCCTGGAATGTACCATTATGATTATAAAATTGACCTGCCGCATCATAAGAAGAAGAAACAAACAACCTTTCTAAAGTCCACAGTAAAATGTAAACATATGCTCATTTAGAACTGTCCAGATAGGAATTTCCATACACTAGCAGGACAAGCAGATTCATTCAGCATCCAAAAAATGCTCCATATCCCCACAGAGGAAAAAAAAAAGTGTGAAGGAAATGTATGGTGCAGAGTAGAGACAAGAGGAATTTTATTCCACTCCTGATATTTTGAATAGTGTCAGTATTAGTGGAGGCTGGGAAGGCGCATCAGGGTGCAACACACGTTGTAAGGAAAGGAGGGTCTATCTTCAAATGTTTCACTCCTCTCTGCAGCTAGTAGCATAGGTGGCCTATTGGATAATGTCTCCATCTGATTTTCTCTTTCATGAGTTTGCTACACTAGTGGTCTTCACAACACAGACATGACTATAGTGCATTGCCTTAGCAACACTGTCTTTTGCCAAGTAAAGGTGCTCAGGAATTTTCTGATGAGATGGTATAAAGTTCATGACCTAGGACTTTCCTGTCAACACAGCATGTGTGAATCAGAATATTACAGCAGCAAAGGTATAATATTTTTCCAGCTAGCAACAAGATGATACATGGCCAGCCTAAGGCATGCTGCTGGGATAGCGGTAGCCTGTTGAACTAAAGTAATGGGGAAGCAGCACTGGTCGGCAATGCCACCACTCCCTATCAAGGGTGACATCAGTGGGTCTCCCAGGTGGGGACAGGACCAGTGCCATAAGTGGCCAAGCATGGGAAGTAGCGGGCACTCCAGATCATCATCTGTCAGAGCTCCGACCTCCACTGCTGGATGGTTGCTGTTGCAAGGAGGACCTAGAAGGAACAGCAACATCTAAACTCTGATGACACTTTCAAGGACTCAACATTTTACAAGTCAGTCAGGTCCAAAGACACAGCTGCAGTTGAACTCCTTAGCTAAAAGCAGGCTAAGCTTAGATTTTCTAGCACTTCATGGGTTAAACTCATGTTAGAAATCTCTGAGGGGCTCTTCTCTTTCTGGAGTAGCTTTTATTAGCTATTATCTTAGACCATTTGCTTCATTTTGAAAGTAACTGGATGTAATGTTCAAAAGTAATGTTCAAACACACCGACAAAACTTAGGCAAAAAATCTTCATGAGCTCAATCACAAAATCTCCCCAGCTTGATCAATAATATTTATAACATCCCACAAAAGAGATGTTCCCCATAAGCTTCTCTAATAAGTTTTTAACATCAGTTTGTCCTTTTTAAACTCCTAAATAACCATTTGTAAATGGTCCCCTAATAGAAACTGTTATCTAAATCTTAATTAATTATTTTATTTCTGGCCTCATGTAGTTATTTGAATGACTACACAAACACCTCATTAAGTGATGTGTTTCTCAAAATAAATTAAATATATTGCATACATCTGTTAAAGTAACTGAATCTGTGCCTCACCTATTCCTAACAGTATTGCAGCAGAGTGCCACATTGTCCCTGGACAGCAAGGAAGAGCTTTGTGTAATGGCAGTGTTTATGTGAAAACTTGTCTGATTTAATCTCTCCTTTAGCTATTTTTTTCCCCTAGTCCAACTGTAAGATGAACGTGAGCATGTGCACAGGCTATGAAGTAGACTCCTGCTCTTGGTTGGCTTTGACATCCTGGAAAGTTGCAGAACTTTTTGTCTGCCATCTGCTTCTCCCACAGGCTTCTTGGTTCTCTCGGTGTCCAGCCAGCATGCCAGGAGAATGATGGTACAGTTTAGAGGGAGTTAGGAAAAGAAAGGTACTCAAAACTGACTCCTGGTGCAGGTGAGCTCTATTTGAGTATAACACAGGATGGAGTATATCTCCAGTAAAGCATATAATGCCAGATGATTTTTATCAGTTACTAACACTCCCCTCAGAATTTCATTGCAGCCAGACTGCAAATGAAGGCACAAGACTGCAGATTTACGACAAATTGTTTCTAAATAGTTCCTGAGAATACTCTGGCACCACTGGTCATACTGTCGCATGCCTAGTGTGCACAATGTGGTGGAAGGTGCTTTTTAACCTTTTCCATATTTGTGCATGAGGCATTATAAGGATCACGACAAGACTTGCAACCCAGTTTTAATAGTCAGTTTCTGCTCATGAATGGGAACTTCAGCTCATTTGGCTGCTAGGTTTGACTAACAGTTCCTTCCCAGCACAGCCGGCCATCAGTTTGCATTTTCCGATCCAACTAGGAAGTGTTGGCACAGCTGGCTGACTTCATGCCAGAAAGGAATCTGAAGACATAATTTTAGTCCGTGAAGTTCAATTTGTACTATGGGGTCTTTAGAAAGATATTTCTTATAATACACTCAGCCACAAATGGAAAACCCCATATTTTAAAAGCATTTTCAGCTTGTTTGGTGATGAAAACACGTGAGATTTTACCACAGAAATTTGTTCAGATGTTTACATGTAAACCCATGTTCACGTGTTTCTGAAAATGCCATTTTCAGTATGCTGGACCAGTTTCTCAGCTGTTACAAACGACTATAGTCCCACTCTTTCAAAGCAAAGAGTGTCCATGCAGGTACTTCAGTGGAACAATACCAACTTATGTCAGCTGACATTCATTTCCTGGATTAGGCTCAAGTGTGTCTCAAAACTCAAAATTTCTGAAATGTGGCTGAACTTGCCTTCATTTTAAGTTGAAGCTAAATGCTTCACATTTCAATGCAAATGCATTATTTAGCTCAGGTTCATTTGAAATGTATGCACACAGACTATTTCTTTCAAATACTTGAACCAGATATAGTTTCAGCTTCAAGTTCCATTGTAAACATCTCACATAGCTCAAATTCAAATCAATTTGCAAATTCAGATAATATTAACCTATAATTTCAGCAAATCAAACTCCAGAAATTGTGCCTGGTTCTATCACCTGGTTCTCTGGGTTTTATGTCACAAAAATATACAAAAAGGCAACCCTCAGATTAACATTTAACACAACACTCTCAAGTATGCTAATTGTGATTAAGACCCTTATTCCTCATTTGGAAATAAATCAAAGCACTCATAGAGGAACCATAGTATGAAAAAGAAAGTAAAAGATTTATGTTTTATCACTATGATTTTAAATTCTGTATGATTATAAGTGCTTTGTGGAACATTTTTGAAACAAAGCGAGAACTGGTCTGATACGCATACCACGTTAAAGACTGTATTGTGGTTTTTTTGGCCTAAAATAGGATGCCTCTTTTTTGTTCTGCTGAATTACTTTTTCACGGTATAGATTTATGGCATAGAAGTACGTAAAAGAGCATTTTTACACAGTGCTGCTAAACTTTATAGAGGTGCAAAGACAAGGTCTATCAGTTTCTAGTCTGAGTCTCTATATATGACAGATTTTTATAATACAAATCAGTAAGAATGAGAAATATGAAACAATACAAATCTGCATTATTGAGCTTAGGTATTTTTAACAAATTCCCGAGTCTTAAAGAGCAGGTGGTGTCATGCTATGCAGTTTGAAAGGTCAACCAGTTACTAGACCCAAAGAAGAAATTATCAAGATTGCTGAGAAAAGAACACTGATTTGGACATTCAGAGAAATGGGGGTGTGGGGGGTGGGAAGAGGAAAATAAAGAAAAGAAATACAAGCACACATGCTTATCAGACAAGGTAGTCAAGCTGTTGGGTTTCCCTCTAATAGGCTATTTTAAGTTTGAAACTCTAGATCTCCTTTTTATTTTTCTTTCACACGGCAGACTAAAATGGCAAAACTCTGAAGTTTCCTCTCTACTGGAAACTGAATGAAAATTTCTATTATTTTTTCATTAATAATAATGTATGACATTCTGGTCAACTAACAAAAAAAGACACAGTCGTTTGTTCCAAGAAGTCATCTAGTTAATTATATCAATATGCCATTAATAATACACAGTGTCAAACATAAGTTTAAATGTTTCACATTGAACACTCAAGTATTAATATGAGAAACTGTCATTCAGCAACAGAGGTAAAAATAAATGCCCAATGCAATGCACATGCAGTAGTGCAGCATGTAAAGGCTGATCCTTTAGAAAACAGCAGCTGTAACAGAATGGTGTGGCATGTCTCTTTGGAAAAGGGTTTCTGCAATACTGCCTTCCCTTGGGAAGCACCATCACCTCAGCACCTGCTGAGGTCCTTAGCTTCAGCTCACTCAATGGTAAGGGCTCAGCAATCTACAGCTCTTCCGCAGCTCCAAGGTGGAGGATGTAGTCACTAGCCGAGCCTCCCAGGGACAGGTATTTTGTGTATTACACTTCTTCACCAGATATTCATCTGCATGGGAGTCAGAGCTTTCCTGGTGACATTTCAGGACAGAGGATGAAACTTAAAAGAAATCCAAAACTTCATTCCAATCTTTATCACCCTTAATGTTCAGGAAAAGGGGATTTTTACCTCACTTTTCTAATAGAATACATGCTTAAACAAAGAAGAAACCCTGGAATCTACTAAAACAAAGCTGACCTCATCTGCCTGTGTGCAGAAAAGAAGAGTGAACAAACCAGAAATAACATGTATCAGTGACTGTACCAGATGTTCTTTAGGAAGATGTATTGTGGTGTTGAGTGCAGTATTTGCATGCCTATGTAGGTTACACTGGACTAAAATAGAATTGCTCATGTAAGGAGGAGAATTCATATCCTGATAAAGGTGACACAGAAACCTCTGCCTGTAATCTACTGTTTTGCAATGTCAAGTAAGGTCAGCTAAGCAGCAAACAGATAAATTACAGTAATTATGCCTTTCTGTTTAGGAAAACACAAAGAAATTTCTGGTTACCAGAGAGGAAGCATAATTTTTTAGGTTCACAGAAATTGCGGATTACTATGACCAGTACAGAACCATATTTGCATAATTAAAAACACCTCTTCGAACACTTCTTCAGCTATGCAAAACAGATGAATATGTACGAATTGGGAACAAAGCCAGTATTGCCCCCAGTCTAACTTGCATGCTTGATTAACCCAGAAAAGCTGGCGAATAGGTCCCGTCATTATTTCTCTCTCTCCAACTTTGTAACTATCTTTAAAAAAAAATACAATAGGGAAAAAAACAAACCAAACAGGAAATACTGTGGCTTACTGTAGCTATGCCTTCTAAAGCCTATGCCTCTACTGTCTGCTGACAGCATAGTGCAGACCAGATTTCCTCTCAAATATCTGAGCCTTAGCTGGCTATGTTGATAGTCAACAACCAGGAATGTCATGGAGGCTCTCCGAAGGTTGCTTGTGATGAAGCTCTGTCCATTTGGAAGATCAGCAAGAAGCCAAGAAAATTGTTCTGCAGCCACACCAAAAGCCTTTCTATTTCGTAGCTCTTCTACCTTTTTAAAGACTTGCAATGTGTTAAAAGAGCGTAAGAGGAGTATGGTGTGAGGTTCTAGAGCAGGTCATATGTAGCAGCAATGATTTACATGTACCACGATACCTAACTCATCCTTTTTTGGTGTTGTTACTAGCTTTCAAAAGGAGCGATGAAATAGCCCTGGTTTAAAACATTGAAAAGCAGTATAAAACTCACTGTGCCATGAAAACCAAAGCACCCTCAAGGGGATCAGCAGATCCAAATGAGATTTTAATAGTAATAAGTGCTGACTGACCTTTTCCATTTACTAGCTCACATGTCTCCAGCAGACAATGGAGTATCTGTGGTGCACTACCAACAGGTTAAGGGGACAAGCTCATCCTTTAGAAAGAATTAAGAGTCCCCATTTAAAAATGCAACTGGTTTTCAGAAAGACAATTTTCAGCAATGTTTTTGAGGTCTCTGTCAGCCCATATCTGAACAATACCACTGCAAAAACATTGCCCAAAAGGAAAATAAAAGAGAAGGCTGCACTTCTTATGAGGCACGTGCTTTGAAGCGGTAGAGTGTTGGTAATATTGAGCCAGGATGTGTACTGATTATTCTGGCCTGAGCTCACAGTGGAGGAAAACAGGTTTCTCAGTCAGGGAGAGTCTCTCATAGACTCAGTCTGATGTGTCCAATTCACTTACACATTTCATGATTTTGGTTCTTTTGTGGCCATAAGGGAGGCTATATGTACAATCTGCAGGGAATCTAAGGATCCCATGAATTTACACAATTTCTAAATGTAGAAGACCTTTTCTTCTCTTCTAAGAAAATTCCAGACAGTTTAGTTGTGACATTGTGGACCTTGGCACCTCAGGTTGAATCTCTGGAAACCTCCTTTACACATCAAGACAGACAGGTGGCATGTGGGTCATACCAAAAGGATTTATTTTTGAAAGGCTTGTGGGCATGGGATACCACCCCCAGAGTACTGTGAAAGAAAGCACTTGGATCTTACATGAAGACTTACAGTGGGAATTCAATTTAAGCATGTGCTCTTAAGCAAGCAATAGTTTTCCCAGTATTGTTGTTCTGCATCTTTTTCAGTACACTGCAAGACAAAAAAAAAACCAAACAAAACCTCAAAACCCAAACAACCAAAACCAAACCAAATCAACCACCCCCCAAAAAAAACCCTGAAACTGGTTTTAGTTGCATTATATAAAATATATGCATTATAAGTCAATTCATTTAAATACAACTGCCAGCTCTCCTGTTCTAACAATTTATGAGACCCTGAAAGGCACAAAAAAGAGTAGTACACCGAAATAAAGTTCAGCATATGTTTATTATACCACTCAGCCTTTGCACTCTTCTTTCATTCAAAATATCCCTTAAGGATGTTCTTTGCAGGTGTTTAACTGCCACCCAGTCAATACCAAAAAAGACCGCCTTTATATAACATGATCATCTTCTGACTATTGCTTAGCTGCCAGTAGTAAACTAAAGTGAATACAGGAATTCACCATTTTCAACACAAAGTCAAGTTTTCAGTTAGCACTGAGCTACTGATTTAGGTTAAGATATGTATAGGACCCTATACAAGAGATTATGCAGAAACGACAAATACCGTGACTGGTAGAAAACAATATTTGTCTGCTGGAAACTCTTGGCTTTTTCATAGAATCACAAAATGGGTGCAGTTGGCAGAGACCTGTAGAAATCATCTAGGTCAACTTCCCCTACTCAGAGTAAGGTCTCCTAACAGCAGGTTGCTCAGGACTGTATTCAGTCAGGTATTGAGTATCACTGAGGATAGAAACTCTACAACTTCTCTGGGCAACCTGTTCTAGTGTTTGATCATCCCTACACCAGAAAGTTTTTTCTTCTGTTTAAACAGAATTTCCTGCAGTCAAGTGTCTGTATCCCAAGGTCAGAGTCATGCCACAGTGAATCTTGTCATTTTATGTCCTAAAAAATCTAATTTTGAGGATGTGATTACAGAAGTCTGTTAAGACACAGGCAATATTTGCAACGTATTTATACAAGACAGCTGACATCCTAGGATCACTAGAGTACCACTTTTTTGAGATATATTTTGCTGAATGTTTTTAGTGGGTCAGGACAGGAACCACAGAAGATAAGCTGATTTGGTTTGTAGTTGTCAGTGTAAGGAGGTAGCTTTTATTCTGAGGGATAAAAAGAAATGGCTGTCAGAAGCAAATTTGTTTTCCTTACTGTCTAAATTTATCTATTACATAACAAAAGCCAAAAGTCCTTCAAACCATATACAACTGTTTTCGTGCAGCTCTGTGAAGAGTCATGCAATAGTCAGAAGTGGCATGACTTAAATGCACTAGAAAACAATTAATTCATTTTATAAAGATGCTTCACTTAGGGTTCTTCACTTTATGTCTCTATGCTGAAAAACACATCAGGAGTCAACTGTTCTTTGAAAAACAGCAATGAAATTTCTTAAGGATAAGGAAAGACAAATCATTGACTTTAATAAGAGAACTTGGATCTGAGTGTCAAGCTAGTTAGAAAACAATGTCCTAGAAAAAAATAACTGTACTAGTCCTGACAAACAATTACTCAGGTGTTTCACCTTATTCATGTCAAGTCCATGGATGACAACCTCTTTCCTGACCTCACTATACAGAAGTGTTTACAAGCTGTCTCAGTACCTACAGATTGTCAAAATCCAACAAAACAGCATGTCTGCACACTCACAAGAACTGATTGCTTTTTGTCATCCTTGTATGACACAGTCATCATTTAAATGACTGTATATGTCTCATATTTTTCCTCCTAGAACACTATAATCAAGAATATAAAATGATGCAGTGCCAAGACAAGTCTGCCTTCAGTAATACCTGCGTTCCCATAAAATGATATTAGATGCACCTGGTATTAGAAACCCAAGAACTTTAGTACTTCGAAATGACATGGGAAGAGGCCAGATATCACATAACTATTTAAACCTCTGTGGCCTATTCAGAGTCTCTGTAGATCTTGGAAACCTGTGCTATTTCAGCTATTGTTTATCTTGGGGGCACTGAACTCTGAAACATCTTTTCATGTGCTTGGAAAGCAGATGGCACCATGAACTTTACTGAAATGTAAGAAATTTATCATTATGATGTCATCATCAAGAATTTTATCCAGAAGCAGGGATTGTTTTTCTTTGCTTAATGTTTCTCTCACTTCTCCTCCTTTTCACTAAGACACTCAGAATTT
>VZTO01002863.1:0-10363 GCA_013400615.1 Syrrhaptes paradoxus | reverse complement strand
TCCTCTGGACACACTCTAATGGTCTGATGCCCTTATATTGAGGTGCCCAAAACTGCGCACAGTACCTGAGGTGGGGCCACACCAGTGCAGTGCCCAGTGGGACCATCACTTCCCCTGACCAGCTGGCTATACTAGTCCCTTCCAACCTCAGCCAATCTGTGATATCAAATCACTTTTTAGGATGCATTGACAAGTCTTGGTCTCCTTTAAAGCACCCTGGAAAAAAACCTTTATTCAAATTTGGAGTTCCATTTGTCATGACCCCAGGGAGCATTTCAGCATCATTTCAGCTCTGTTCTCATAGAGATGCCTTTTAGTTAGACTCAGAGTGTCCTGCAACAGAGTTCAGGGAAGTAGGAAATGGCTTTCCCAGGAGCATCTCCTGGACAAGCAGCATCACCGACCTTTATAAGCAACATTATAATCCAAGCAAACTGCTGCTCCAGACAATGGAAATGGCACTTGGCACTCCAAGTCTGCTGAGCAAACGCTGTAAGAAGATCACCTTTCAGGATTTGTTTAGCCTTCACATCTATGTTTATAATTAGATTTACCCTGAGGTGAACATGGAGAGTGCTACAAGAACAGTTTTAGAGAATGAAATTTGAAAAATTTGTTATGAATTTTACATAGTGACTTAGTGTCCAGATGCTATACAACCAACAGCATTATCTTGTAACCTGCTTGATTACTCCTAAAGTTTGTTTTCCAAATTGGAGAATGGATTAAGTGCAGCACCGCAGAGAATGACTTGGGGGTGCTGATGGATGAAAACCTCAACATGACCCAGCAATGTGCGCTCTCAGCCCAGGAAACCAACCATGTCCTGGGCTGCATCAAAAGAAGTTACTGTAAAGTAACACATGATAGAGGTTTTGGAGTAGTAACAGTTCTGTGAAAATATAAAAATCAATATCAGAGAAAAAAAAGCCTAGGAATTGTTAGGAAGGAATAGAAAGCAATCCAGAAACCACCATGGTGTCACTGTATAACCATTCAAGGACTCAGATCCAGGAGACTGTTGGCATTCCTGCGTCCTCCTCCCATCTCCCTCCCCATTCAGAAATCACACAGTAAACTTGGAGATGGCCAAGAGAAAGGTGTCTAGTTGCAACTAGCCTTTTCTACATGGAAAACAGACTACTGAGAGGTGCAACAGACCACACAGAAACTGGAAGGGAGGTAAAGGGATTGAAAATGTTGTTTCTTTCAATTAAAAAAAAAAAAGGTTGGCACAGGGGCATCAAATGAGGTAAACAAAAGGAGGCATTTCCGCACCTTCTGAGAAGCTGAGCTGTGGCACTTACTGACACTGCCCTTCTGCAGGTCTCAAACATTTCCATGGAGCAAAACCACCACAACATCAATGAATGGAAGAAAAATCCATCAAGAACCAATGAATTCACACACACCTCTTGATTTAAGAAGTCCTTGAGCTGTGAGGGTTATCAAACACTAGAACATGTTGCCCAGAGTGGTTATGGGTGGCCCTTTGGTTCAAGCTGGTATAACTTGCACAATGTTTAAAGTGCCTACGCCTCTGCAGTGCTTATACAGAGATCCAAGAATTAGTATTTGAGATATAGAAATGTGCATGGTAGACTGAGAAGTTAGGACAGAGTACTAAGCCTTACTTTGTATTGGGTTTTGCTCTCAAGCCACTCAATCTATTAGAAGACAAAAGAGCACCGATAATAATACTATTTGAATTCTCTGGAAATAAGCTGCAGCATCTTAGTCAACATGTTAGTACAGCAGAAATGTCAGTAGGCCACTCTTATCAGCAAATAAAGAAACAGTGGAAGGGAACATGTCTGTCAAAGTCACATGAAGACTGGCCTTTGCAGAGAGCGTAGCCTCCAGCATAGAGTCTATCACTCTGCTTACAGTATCTGTCCCTTTTTCATAGCCTGGAGCTGCGGTACTGAGGTGGATTGTATTAAGCAGAGCTGAAGACAAAGGAGGGAGAAAAGTGAAACAGGAGAACGCTGGAGAGCGTGGAGATGAAAGACACACAGGAAGGTATTGGATTAATGGACAAGCATTTGTGTTGTGATCAGCTAATGCACAGAGATTAGCATGCAAGGTATTTTCTGGAAAAAAAAAATGTCCTGTCAGCCACAAAGTGATGTACAAAAGATGAAACAGCCAAATGTCTACGGAGCTGTAACTCCATCTTCTCTCCACTGTCTCTCGCCCTTCAGGTAGGAGGGGGTGTAAGCCAGGAGAAAGGTCAGGGGATAAAAACAACAGTGGGGAATTGGCAGAATGCCTCGGGTTCTGCGGAGCAGAACTGTCCCTCCCAGAGGATAAAACAAGGGCACAAAGCTTGGGTTTCCACAACCTGCACCAAGGAGAGAAACTTCTTGGATACAATTTCATGTAGACATTACTTTCCCTGCATCAAGAAACAACAGAACTGTTATTTCTTGGCTGAGCAATGGAAAAGAGCACCAAAATCCTCATACATATTGTCTGTAAAGGCATAAGGGTCAAGCAGAATTGTTCTCCAAAATAAAACAGAGCATTTAGGGAGGATAAAAACCTTCCTCAGAACTGGAAAGCATAGGACAGCAAGGAATAACTGCCAAAAACAAGCCAACAATTCCAAAGAGCTTTCAGAGATTAGTGACTCTAAGATCTCATGAGGCTGAAATAATTCCTCCCAGCACATCTTGTTCCCCATAGGAACTCCCTTTCTTAAAAATGGGAGTAATATTTCCCTTTTTCCAGTCTCCGGGGACCTCCCCAGACAGCCAGAATTTTTCAAATATGATGGAGAGCGGCTCAGCAACCACATCAGCCATCTCTTTCAGAACCCTAGGATGGAGTCTCTTCTAACAAAACCAATGCCCCAAAACTGTGACCAACTATTCTGCTCAAAACAGCACAGCCGTCTTTTCGTGTTCTTTACCCTAAATTCAACCCAGAAGCTGGGCCATATTTGTAACTCAAACCCAGTTTGATGTTTCTGGGTGACCTTGAGCTTCAAAAACCACAAAAATCCCCATATATCAGCACTATGTCACACTCCTCAAAACTCCCTCTGAAGAACTTTCAGTCACCTGACAAAACATCCATACATCTGAAAAACTATGTTCTCCAGAGTATACACAGGAAATGGGAATTTACCCAGCTCTAATGTGGGTGATACAAAATTTACCCACCTCTCCTTTCCCTTGAATACTAACCAAATTTACCACTATAATACCCATAAAACATCCTCATTCAAACCTAAACTCCCATGCCACTGAGCAGATGAGAGCAGATCTGCTCTATCCTCTTCATACCTGACTGGCCACCCCTACAGCAGCAGATCTAAGCTGAGACAGACTACCTGTGTGAGGATGTATCAGACAGGCATCCACCTGCTATTAGGACCTTTAAATAATTCTGAACTACCAACGTAGCCAATTGTGAGAAACAGGCACCTCCCAAGGACAATTTGTGGGCTGTCCCCACTCCTTTTAAGATGACATTGTGTAATCTCTGTTCTTGGTGATACTCAACACTCAGCTGAACAAGACCCTGAGCATTTTCAAAACTTTTTTGGTCATAACTTTGTTCCAACTCCAGGAAAACACTTAGAGGTACTTTAAGGATGTGTTGAGATCCTCCTCACTTCAGCGGACAAAGGACTGGTGACTCCTCTCTACCCAGCACTCATGAAAATCCCAGTCAAACAAAGATGCTGAGAAACTGGAAAGAGTTCACCAAGAAGACCACCAAGGTGATTAGAGGGCTGGAGCACATAACATATAAGGCTAATGAATGTCTTTTTAACCTGGCAAAGATTAAGGGGAGGACCTAAATGCTGACTTCACTTCCTAATGGGGTTGCTTACTGAAAAGAAAGCCAGATCCTTCCCAGAAGTGCAAAGAGAGAGGACAAGAAGCAAAGGTCACAAGCTGCAACAAGAGAAAACCCAGCAAAACAACAAAACAATTTTTCACGATCAGAAAGGTTAAGTCCTGGAACAGGTTGCCCAGAGAGCCTGTGGAAGCGGCATCCTTGGGATATTTTCAGGCTCAATTGGGCAAGGTCACAAGCACCCCAAAATGACTTTGAGGTTCACCTTGCTTTAAGCAGGGGTTTGAACTGGAAGACCTCTAATGGTCCCTTCCACACTAAATCCATTTATGATTCTGCGATGGATTTCCAGTCCCTTGGCATCCCTTGAAAGTGTTTAATTTTCTAGTACAGGCATAGCACGTAGTACAGCGGCTGTCCACAGGACACGTATGTTTTCAAAATCATAGGAACAGATCGAGGACCTGTTCCTTTACCTTCTTTTCTTCCGACCAATTTTAAACAAAGTTTCTCTTCCTAAAACATAGAATGTTATATTAAATGTGTTTTGAATAATTTTGAGAATTAAAGCTTGTAATACTAGACTAATTTCTCCATCCTACATAATGTAACAGTCGTGCTCATCTTACGCTCAATCTTAGGCAGCTCATAAGACGTTCATAATTATCAGTCTGCTCTGTTGAACTGCTGAGCTGAGAATTAGTTTTAATCTATAATCCTTAAAATTGTATTTCATATTGCACCTTGCACTTCTTTGAGGAAGGAGGCATACAGCATGTTACATTGGAACCAGCCCAGTGGCAACAAAAGGTGCTTTTGTACCAGGTAATGGCATGTTGCCTGGGAATGGGCCAGAACAACAAATTGATACGACAGGCTTTGCCTGCTGAGGAAGTATTAAATCTCAGCTGATAGCAGAACTATCACCTTTCTCTGAAAAGCACTGTGATCTGAGCTATGCTGTCCCTCAACTGTAAAATGTAAATGACCCACGGACACAAGGAGGGACTGGTCTAAGTCCCATTCAGCCTGGAAGGGCTGGGGAAGGGCATTTCATAGACAGTTCCTAAAATTAAGCATAATATGCAGCTCTCCCAGTCCCCGAGACAAGCAGGTCTCCAGAGAAGTGAAGCGCAGAGGATTATATTCAGAAACACGGGTCCTCTCAAGAAGTCTTTGTTTGCACATCACTAGAGCGAAGTCCATTCCCTCATTAAAGCTAATGCCAGGACTCCTTCACTTTAGGGCAGTCAGCCTCTACCAATGCACGCTCTGCAGAAGAGTAGGGGCTGGGAGATTTAGCTGGAGTAGCAAAAGCCAGTAATCTAGAAAGTCTCCGAGGATACCAAAGCCAGTGTTATTCGTGTCCCTCTCTTTTCACTCCACTGAGCTATCTGGATTAGTTCAGGCTCTAGACACATCCTGATGCCACAGTTGGTCCCCCCACATGAGGTAGTTTGGCAGCAAGTGGCAGCAGTGGCAATCTCAGCCTAGAAATTGCAGCATTTTCCTCTGCAAGCAAGCTGGGGGAATGGGTCCTTCAGCCACGGCCCAGCAGACCAGCTAGCACTAGACAGTTTGCAACCGAGGACTTAACGCTCACCGCAGGTTAAGGGGAGGCACTTTTTTAGGCATTCATACAGCATCTCTAAAACCAGCACTGCTGTCCTGACCAGGCTATAGCAAACATGTTCAGGGTCACCCACCTAATATCACCAATTTACTGAGCTACGTATGAGTACCATCACCTCAGGATCCCTCTGCCATCCACGGAGATGAAGGGGCACTTCAGCAGGGCAATTCCGCCAGCCTGGGATACAAATCAGCCTCGAGGTGCCCAGGTCCCTCCACGATCACAGAATGTGCCCAGGCCACATATATTCCTAACACAGACACCACTTTTACATATAGGAATACAGCAGATTACTTCCCTCAGTGCTGTTTAAACCTTTGACAGATGTGAATCCCTCTAAAGACAAGAAACAACATCTTGTTAGTGTCTGGATAACAGCTTTCCAGTTCTGAGCTGTGACTTTTTAATACCACCCAAGTATTCCTAAGCAGCTGCCACTGATCTAGGACATAGCTAGGGACAAGCCATCACGTTGTTGCTCCTCGGAGCAGTATGTGCTGAACTGGGATGAGGGGTAGCACATGGAGGCTGAGAAGCAACTACCAAACAACTGTCACAAATCATGGCAATAGATGAAGCCTCAGAAAGATGATATCAGACCCTTGACGCTTCACCAGAAGTGCACAGTGAAAAGGTGATTGATCATGTTTGGGATTTTAAAATTAAAAATAAAAAAATAAACAAAATAAATACCAATGACACTGTCAAAACATACATTCAAAGATCATTTATCTCCTATCTCTTTGTCTTTAATCCTTTTTCAGGAGAGAAGTCATGCAAGCTAATTAGTCCAAAGTTTTATGAAGAAAGCAAGACAGGAGAAAGGAACTATTCCTTAAATCCACACAGATAACAAGGGGAGCCTCACTCGGCATTAGACCATAAATTTCCCCAAACCATCTTCTCTTCGTTTCATTGCTGAGACTAGCAAGTTCCCTAGAGTTCTTGGTTACAACAGGAACAAAGTAATTAGCACATGGACTGACTTTAATTAGCATCTCTATTCAAAGAAAGATGCTCACCTACCAAGTTGTCATGATAAATAATTGCTCTTTTCACCCTGGAGTAGGTGTGCCCCCAGGTGATCCCTGTGGCAGAGAAAGGAGAAGGCAACAGCAGAGGAACAGTGGTCAGTTCTCGTACCACCCACTGCAGAGTCTTTCAGCCACACCTTTCGCACGATAAAAACTGGAACAGTAAATATAGATTAAAATTAAGAGGTAAAGGAGAGATGTGAGAAGACAGGGTAAACCAACCCATTTGTTTGCAAAAAATAAAAAATTCCATCAACAATGAGCAGACTGACTACTCACTGTAGGCAAAGGACAGGAACATCTAATTTTCCCTCTTGTATCTCTCTCCCCTACCCGTGAAGAGGAAGAAGGATTCGTGGATGAGATTTCCACCTCTTCTAGCTCCCATATGTGCCTGAGAGACACAGCCCATGAATTACAATTCAGACAGGCTATCACAGTGCCCTAACTAGTGGGTCATCTAAGGTCAAGAGCACAAGGAGCTGATCTTGGCAGCCAGGCTTTGGTTTCTTCCACAGACAACACAGAGTAGTAGAGCCCATCACTCAGATCATCAGAAGCAAGTGCCAAATGTTTCACCTGTGACAACTTCTCTCCACTGGTTAAATGAAGCGGCAACGACAAGTGATCCCAGTGCACACCCTAATATCCACTGCTGCCAGCCAACAAAAAGGAAAGGGCAGCGGGAGCTGCTTCACAGAAAGGCTTCTCCCAGAAAATGGCCAGCTTGCATGAGGGGCAAGAGACAACGCTTCTGTCAGTAAGGGAGGGGAGAAGACTTGCATCTGCAACACTAGAGCTCTTCTTTTGCACATCAATAACCCCACCCACACGTTAAGGGGTTTGTGATTTCAGATTTGCTGTCCTTGTATTATATCACACTGCAGATACAACATTTACAGGCTTCAGGAAAGTTCACCCTAACAGCAGCACTGGTCTTTTTGGAAACTCTCACCAGTGAGGGAGCCTCACAAAGACTCTTAGGAAGGGGGATTTGCAGGGGATTAGGATTAAGCCAGTTTCAGTTACTGAAAAGTGAACTTCTGCCCAGGGAATTAGGGCTGGGATAGCTAATTATTTGGCTTTCTTTTCCTCATGTCTTTCACTACCAAACTTCAGAGCACACTACAGAGACCAAAGTAAGAAACCAAACCTTCTGCAGCGAACAGGGCCATACACTGCCTGGATGAGTGTAACATGGGTGGGGAAAAAAAACCCTCTGGGAGTGTCCCCATGCAGCCATCTAGGCAGGAATCCAAAGGCCAGGAAACAATTCTGGGTCACTCCAAGGGCAAGAACAGTTTGAGGCTCAGGGAGAAATGAAGATCGACCTCCACCACTTGTGTGCAAAGATTTGCACAGCGACCCTTGGAGATGGTCATCAAAGAGACTACTGGAGCACATGAGAGATGATTCCAGTTTCACTTGGGACACAGCTTGCTCCTCACTGTATCACCCATATTGCTTTTATGTTAAGCAAAATGCAATCACTGCAACCTTAAAAAAACGTGAATGTGCCAAGACTGGGCCACTATCTAATGGATAAAATGATAGGCTGAGTTTCTGGGGCTCCAGCCAGGTCACTGAACTCCTTTGTGGTGTCCTGGAAGTCTTCTTCATTTCCCTTTGTGCCCTAGATTTTGTCCCTGAAAGTCTCTCAGTCACCAGGTGCTCCTACAGTCCCTATTTTGCCCCCAGTATTAGAGTACCAATACCTCACTGCTAGCATTTGTCATTTTTTAACCCACTCTCTGCTGCAGCTGTTTCTACAGTCTGTAGGACAAAGAACACATGCTTATATGAAGACCAGCACTTAGATACTGAAAACTATTGGGTGGGTTTTGGAAAACACGTGAGTTAGGGAAGTCACAGAGAAAAACCCAGTATCTCACTATCCACTCTTTGCAGGAAGGCTGTGCCAGGCATTGCCTTCTTAACAAAGGCCCTACAGCCAGGGAAAAAATTAATTTGCAGTTAATTCCCAAGTCCAACAAAAAAGACTCTTGGTTTCAGTAAACTTCCTCTGCTTTTCTGTGCTGGTGCAGCCACCCACTGTTTGTCTTTGACTGGCTCCCTTTGCAAGGCTTTCTTTCAAAACCCCAAAGATGGCCTCTTCTGCTGTAGGTACAGTGAAAAGGGCCTATTTAGTTAAAATTAACCTCAGAGAAATTCACTGCACTCTTGTAAAACAGCTTATCATCACAAAGTGAAAGCTTAACCCAGAAAGGTTTCTAACCCCATAAACCGTAAGCTTCTAACAAGGGAAGAATCAAGAGACTTTTATAATCCAGCTCTTTGCAAGAACAGCCACTGGAGTGCACCAGGGCCCCCGAGTCACCCCGGGAGAACAAAACCACAGCAGAGCAGGTCGAGGATCTAAAACTCAACAGAACTATTCACTTTCAGAGCCTTATAAATACTGACTGCTGGAGTAAAGGGACATTCAAAGCCCGATCAAGTGTTAAACTCAAGCCCTGCTGTCATGCCTGACGTTGGACACTAGTCAGGTCCTAGTGCTATTAGGTCATTTAGGTCTCAATCCAAGCAAATACTTTATGTATTTGCTCTTCAACTCAGGGAAGATACATGGAAATTTTAACCCACTTTTAAAAACTGAGCAAGCATCCACTCCTGTGGTTAGGCAGACTAGGGCCTTGGTCTATGCAGATCTGGGGCATTAAATTACCGTCTCTGCCACACCAAGCAAGGTGAACTCTGCTGCTTCTACTGCCCAGAGAAGGGTTTGCACAGATTTACCTGCTACCGGTGTCAGTGTAAGTATGGCCATGCGTGACACCAGCATTTTAACTTCACAAGAGTGAAAATAACCACCACCACACAAAGGTCTAACCTTCTAACCACCTCCTTAGTACTAATACTACACATCATTTTACAACCAAAAAGTTTAGGAGCTCAGCTCCAGAGCCTGCTCTTTGGCAAGAAATGCCACTGCTTTATCACAAGATTGGCAAAGTTTTCCATAGCCAGATATAACAGCACTGCAGCTCCTTCTTCCGTGCAAATCTCACGCTAGCATCATCACAGTCCCACACATGCCGGGATACCTCTGGTGCTCCGTCTTCCTTCTCTGCTTTCCACAGTGAGGAGTTCAAGGCTCCTGGGGAGACTGTGGAACTGCATCAAGAAGGAGAAAGAAGGGAAAAAGACAGTAGGATTTCATCAGACAAATCCACACACCATCCTAGGCACTGACCAACAGGGAACGTGCATCTCATGGTTAAACTTACAGCATGAGGTTGTTTCAGTCTTGTGCTAATTAGCAGTGTATTCAAAACTGGGCTATGAAATAGGATAAACGCCAGACAGCTAATACGCCTATTATTCATTTCCATGTATGAAGAAGAGGAAACCCAGCACAGCTGTCTTGCTTATCACACCACACGGGTATAATCTCCCTGACAGCATTTCAGCAGTCCCTCCCCATCCTGGCCTCCTCCAGCATTTATTCCTACCTCCGGGCTCTGTGTTTTGTCTAGCAGAGAGCAGGTGAGATTGGCTGTGTGGTCTCATAAAGCAAAGCAATCTTTAGCCCAAACTTGCCTGCTTGATCCTTCTGCCTAACAAAAAGAAACAACTCAGCTTTCAGCCCTGTTTACACTGGTGCTTAAAAGCATCTCAGCTCAGACAGCAGCAGCTCGAGTCTCCCTCGCAAGCAGGGGGAAAGAGGTGTTGCCCTAACTGCCACAAAACCTGGGCTCTGGTTCAGTCTGACCCGGGAGCCATCTGCATGCAGTAGTCCAGCCGTTCTCTTGTTTCACCACAGTCTTCCACCCGGGCTCAACAGCAGCCACAGTGTAGGGCACACGCAAAATGTGGGGATATTTTATATAGTGGGCCTGCCTACCTGCCTAGCTATGGGCTGAAA
>VZTO01002862.1:0-14259 GCA_013400615.1 Syrrhaptes paradoxus | reverse complement strand
AAAAACTTTGACATATTCTTAGGGGTGCTGAATCCTGAAGCCTTGTAAAAAGGCAGCTGGAGTTTTCCCACATCTTTCCTTGACATTTTTGTGGCTGTTTTCTGGCAAACTCTATCCCAAGAGTGAAAACTGCTGCATCTTTCTGAAGCAAACAGATCAGTCACAAAAATTCTTGGTTGATTTTATTTTTCTGGACTGATGTTTGGCTTTGTTTAAAGGAATCATTTTGCTTTTTCATTGCCTGATGAACTAAGCAGTTAGGGTGAAATCTTTAGAGTGGGGCCTGTGGGAGAACCAGGAATGCTGGTGATGGCTACTGCACCCACACTCTCACTTGTCTCCTGCAGCAGGCACAACACGAGAGCACTTGGGCTTGGCCATGGCCCTCAAGGTCCCCTTCTTCATTGTCATCAGCAAAGTTGACTTGTGTTCGAAAGCCACCGTGGAACGGACAGTGAAGCAGCTGGAGCGAATCCTGAAGCAGCCGGGATGCAACAAGCTCCCCCTGCTCGTGAACTCGGACGACGATGCCGTTACAGCAGCACAGCAGTTTGCACAGTCTCCCAAGTAAGGAACCGTTCCTTTCTTCTGCTTGGAGCAGCCAGTTCAAACTGGGCTGCTGTGCTGAGCTGGGGAAGGGCGACCACGGGGGACGCAAGCACATCTTGGTTCCTCTTGAGTTCTACCTTTGCTTTTTCCAAGAAGGCATTTTCACCTCCCAGGCCTTTTTCCTGGGCTCTGGGAGCAGAAGGTGCCCTGGAGTTACTTCTGCAGGATAGAATGTGGGCTGGCAGGGGACTTGGTGCCTCAACCAACCCTTGAGGCACAGGTTACTGCAGAGTCGTACCTGGCCCAGGTGCCCTCCTCCTCTGGCCATTTATCACTGTAGTCTCTGTCTTCTTGCTGGACTCAGTAGATTCAGAATCCCAGCCACTTTCTGCAGCTGTGCTCTGGCTTTCTGCTTATTCCTGTCTATTTGTGTCTGACAGCATCACCCCAATCTTCACACTGTCCAGCGTTTCTGGGGAGAACCTGGATCTCTTAAAAGTCTTCCTCAATATCCTCCCTCCACTGACCAACAGTAAAGAGCAGGAAGAACTAATGCAGCAACTCACAGAGTTTCAGGTGCGCAAGGGTAGTTTCCAGTTGTGGTACTGCACTCATTGCTGGGACAAGTGACAAACATCTGGGGGCTCTGGACAGCATGGGGAGGGATATGGTGAACTCCAGGACTATGGGGAAACATTAAAGAGAGAACTCCATCCTTGAAAAAAGTCTGTTATGCTGGGCTCTGTCCTAACCAAGGGATGCCTGTCTCAGGGGTGAGATTGTTTCTCTGGTTGCCACTTAAGGCAGAGGTTCCTCTAATGGGAAAGCAGTGGAAGCTGGTGTAAGCTCTGAGATGGTGTCTGATGACCAGCAGAGAGCTCACCTCCCTCCACACAAGGGCCAGGTACCTTGCTCTCATTCTGGAGTATTATTTCACAGCTGTCTGATCCGCTTATTCCTATTGCCTTTCTGCAGGTCGATGAAATTTATACTGTGCCAGAGGTGGGGACTGTTGTGGGAGGAACTCTGTCGAGGTAAGTGAGGCCAGGCAGGCAAGAGTGGGTGTGAATGGGTTGCTGGGGTTCCCACAAGGTTGGAGTCACCTTCTGCAGATGGAAGCTGAGCAAGGCTCGGTCCTGAATGCTGCCAGGTGACTGAGCCAAACGAGGGGAAAGCCCTCCCAGGGTGCTGGGAAGTACCGTGAGCAGACCATTGCTCATGCGGTGGCAAGCAGGGAGCCTGCTCTGAAGTTGCTAGATTAGGAATGTGACCTGTAGCGTGCTGAAGGAAGGCATGCTGGCACCCAGAGTCAACAGAGGTTAGTCATGATCCCAAGGTGTTGCTTTCCTCCTTCCTCAAGCAGGGGGAGGAGATGTAGGAGGCAAGTCCTTTGATCTCAGCAGAGGTTAACTGCATGCTACCCCATGAGAAGGCAGCTGTCCGTCAGTGTTTGGCCATGATCAGTGCAGTTTGGCTACCAGCACTTCCATGCAGAACAGGCATCCACTGCAGTCTGTCCAGCAGAAACAGTGCAGTGGGGCAGAGCACTGGGGCAGAATGGCCCCTCTCGGAGAGAAATCTGGTATTCTTAGGAGTGATAGTGTGGCTTTCACTCCTACTGTAGGAAATCCCTCTTCCCACCAGCTTTGCATCCCTGATAGTTAGTCCCAGGTAAGACTCACCTCCTCGGCCCCGGAGAGTTTGTGCAGGTTGATCTTGGAGGATGAAACTTCTTCCTTGTCTCCTGATGAACTCTCCTGCTTTTCTGCTCTGGACAGTGGGATCTGCCGAGAAGGAGAGAACCTGGTGGTTGGTCCCACGGACGATGGGAAGTTCCTGCGGCTGAAAGTGTGCAGTATCCAACGCAACCGCTCAGCCTGCCGTGTGCTGCGGGCCGGGCAGGCAGCCACGCTGGCCCTCGGACCCTTCGACCGCTCCCTGCTGCGCAAGGTGAGTCCTGCTGTTGCCAGGTTGCTCACTGGACCAGGACTGGAGGCTTCCTTGGAGATTCCCCATTGGTAGGGTGGGAATGAAATAGAAGTGTTTGCAGAAAACTTGCTGGAAGGGGAGGAAATGGCCAGGCTATGAAGTGGGATGAGTACAAGGCTGAGAATGGGATGCAAGCCCAAGTCACAGAGCGGAGATGCATTTGTGTTTTTGGGGGCTGTTCAGAAGCAAGGAGACTCTCCCTGACTGCTCTGAGCTTTGTGTTGTTGTGCAGGGCATGGTCATGGTGAGCCCAGAAATGAACCCCACCATCTGCTCAGTGTTTGAAGCCGAGATCGTGCTGTTGTTCCATGCCACGACTTTCCGGAAGGGCTTTCAGGTGACGGTGCACGTGGGGAATGTGCGACAGACAGCTATCGTAGAGAAGATCCATGGAAAGGTAGGCATGGAAGTAAAGGGGAGGAAGATGGACCTCCCTGTGGGGCTTGTTGGGATTCTACCATGCCCTCTAGTAAAGCTAGGGACTACTGGTATGTTCAGTAGCTGTGTCACTTTGTAGGAGGACATTCCACCCCTTTATCCTGCCCGTTCAGTTGATTTTCCTCCTAACATGTTAAAGAATTCCCTTCTCATAAAACAAGCCACATGATGGACTACAGCAAGCCTGTGAAGGGAGCTGAACTCTCTGTTCTCCAGAGCTTGTGTCTTCCTCTCTCCCTCTATACACACAATAGCGGGAAGAGCTCAAGCCATGAAGTCTGAGGGAGGCAAACTGCTCATTTGCCTCATTTCTCAGCATCCACATGCACCTCTCCTGCATGTGTTGATATGGTCAATGGGTCTAAGCTCTCACCTTTTTCTCTTCAGGACAAGCTGCGGACAGGGGAGAAGGCAGTCGTCCGTTTCAGGTTCATCAAGCATCCTGAATACTTGAAGATCGGAGCCAAGCTGCTTTTCCGTGAAGGAGTCACCAAAGGCATTGGGCATGTCACTGACCTCCAAGCCATCACCACCAAAGAAAACGGCCTGGAGGAGTCCCTAGGGCCTGGGCAGCTGAGCTTCTGACTACGGCTAGGTCAGAGAGATGTCCACTCACCAGCAACCAGGGAGAAGGAAGGAAGCTCCCGTGGCTCTCTCAGTGACGCCTGGAGCTGCTGCTGTCCTGTTCTAGCATGGGCGTCCCTCCTCAGCACTGTGAGATGGAGCCTGGGAGAGTTCATCGCATCCGGTGCCGTAGATGGGGCAAGTTCAGCATGTTCTCCACATCGCCTGCAGCTTTTGTTACCCTGCCCTCCTTCAGAGTAGATCAGAGGCACCCACAGACCTGGGCAGGCAAGTTCTGGCTTTGTTTACTGTTTGAAAATTGCCGGTTGGGAGGAGCAGAAGAAGACTAGCAGTGAAGAGATGTTTTTCCATCTCTGACACAAGATCTGGTCCCATTTGTGCTCTCTGAGCACTGGGTTGATAACAATCCTGTCTTGAGTCATCCTGAAGCACATCCCTGTGGGCAGGGGATGGAAGAGGCCCTGCTACCCACAGGAGGGGCTTGGTTGAACCTCTCAGAATGCATTCAGGACACTTTTTAACCGTTTTAATCTTGGTTGGCTTTAATCTGCTGTGTGTCCATTTGTGTGTTGGTTTTGCATTACTCCAATCTGAGTGTCTTACTGTTGGGACAAGTGTCCTGTTCCCCACTCGCAGGGACACACCCTCCTTCAGCATCCCGCTTTGACTCCCGGGAAGCTGTGGCTGCTCCGAGCGGCACAGCCTGTGATGTAACGGCATGAAGGCAGAGTTTGCACTTGCATCTGGCAGCAGCTGGGCAGGAGGCCGTTCCACGGAGCAGAGTGGGGCCTGGGTCTGTGCTGGCGTGTGCAGGTTGTTTCCACGGATGTTTGGTGTCACCTGCCCGTGGGCAGCGGTGGTTTGCAGTGGGCACCATGGTTTGGCTGTGCCAGGTCCAAGCCCAGCCTGCTGCTCACACTTAACGTGTGAGGAGGACGGGCTGCGTTACGAGCACAAAACCAGGTGACTTCTATTGTTTAGATGTGATTTGACAGTGGTGTGATTTTTATTTGTTTCTCCTGGAGGAAGGATTCTTTTCTTGCCCTTGCCACTGGGGTTTGTTGTCAGAGGAAAGCTGATGTTGCCAGCAAGTACTCTGTGCACAAAGAGTGGAGCACGTTTGCCACTCGCTGTCGTGCAGCTCCCCTGTGTGACTGTTACTCCAGGCCACTCGTAGTCCGGAGGGTGCAGCAGGGGCTGTATAGCTGTACATAGGCTTTTGGTTTTACTGTTGACTGTTAGACCAAATGTGTCTGCTGTGAGCAACGGGCCTTCAGCCAGCCCTGTTGCATGGCGTGGTGGCCTGCCAGCCCTGGCCGGAGAGAAGGGTGAAGGCCTGGAATAGCACTTGGACACCCAAACAGCCCTTCTTCCATCCTGAGAGCAAGTTCTGGTTCTGGGCTGGCATGGGCAGTGCCTGCAGGGCTGAGTGGCCCGTGCGGATCTGTGGATGTCGCCAGGCGGTGCTCTCCCCTGGGCTGGGCTCTAGCAGGTGAGGAGGTGGTAGCTGCACCCTGCCAAGGGCACGGTGAGGCATGGGGAAGCTGGGGGGATATATGAAGGGATTCAGAGGCAGCTCAGTAGTGACCAGAGTGACCTGTCCCGTGGGGGAGCACTGACCCAGCTGAAAATTCTGTTTCTTCCCCACCGGCCCAGCAGTGAGCCAGGAGCTGCTGGCTCGGGGTCCCTGCTCAAGCAGGACCCTTCTTTCTTCCCACCCTGGCAGTGGTCTCAGTGTTACGGTGACATGGTCTTTCACCCATGCCTGCAAGGACAGACGCAGCTGCCAGCAGGCTCTTCCCTTTGGTGCTAGTGGGTCACAGAGAAAGCTGCCTGGGAGGGAGGTGGGGGAGACTCCAGCTGTTTGCAGCAGCCCTGGGGTTTTCTGCCCCAAAGCAGGCAGGGAGTGCTGTGACCTTCCCTGAAATAGCTGATGGCTGGTCTCACCTTGTCCCTGCCATCTGTGGCATGACTGTTCCTGGTGCCATGCTCTTCATAATTGCTGTTTTGTTGTCTTGAATTTTTCTAATGCTGGGGATTGTCCCTGTTCCCCAAGCATCTATATATAATTGTACAGAATAAAGATGTTTTATTGAGCTTTGCTGGCTGAGTTGTACAATGAGCAAGGGTGGAGCTGGGCTCTTGCCTTGCTGCCCTTGGAGCTGGGTCACGGTTGGAGATGGCTGTCATTCACCCTTTCCGAAGCTTCCTGCATTCAGCCCTATAAATACCGTCCTGTGGCGCGGAAGGAATGCACACGCGCTGCTGTTTACAACCGTGCTCTCCCGGCTTATCTGAGCAAGCCTGGGTGTGCAGCCTGGGGTGACAGGCAGCCACGTCACGCTGAGCACAGCACTTCAGGCTGTTGTGGGCAGAACTGGCTGCAGCGGGTGCTTCCTCGCAGCCACAAATTCCCCCGGAGCCTAATTAAAGGGATGCTTTCTAGGGCACACAACTGGTGGTTTGTTTTTAAAATAGCTTTGACCTTAGCAAGGGGTTTGTGACTGCCTTCTCTCCATGAGAACAAGTCGTTCCCTTGGGACTAGCAGAGGCAGAAGGGCTTCCCTGTGCAGGTGACCTGTGTCACTGAAGCGATTTGCCTGTTCTCAACTTGTTTTTGTTGTCAGGTAGTGGCATCTGCTGAGTCTGGTCCTGCCAGACACTTAGGAAATGAGACATGTCACTGTCACAGGAGCATGAGGCAACCCTGCCAGACTGGTTGCTGCTTTTCTTTAGGACTTTGGGAAACTTGTCACTTTGCAACATGAGGGCTGTCATTAATGGGAGTGACTCTGTAATTCCTTCCTCTGCTGGTTACCAGCAGAGCTGCACGCACCAAAATGAGCTGCTTGTGCTTCCTGAAATCCTGCAACTGTGTTGCCAAATATTAGACCCCCACTGACAGTAGCATAGCAGCTTCCCAGCACCAGCTGTCAGCTGGCAGGAGAGCAGCTCAACGGCCGCAAGCAGGAGGGTGCAGTTCAGAAAAGAAAGGGAAACAGCCCATGCAAATACAGCTGCACTTGGCATCGGTATCTGCTGCCTGAAAGGTTCCTCCCCCTGCTCAGGGAGCGGAAGCCTGCAGCTGATGAAACTCTCTGCAAGTGTGTTTCCAAACCCCACCCCGTGCTGCCTTGACGTGGCATCGGCTGAGTTCCGATAACTGGCAGCAGCACAGAGCTGAGCCCTGCCAGGGAGCTGGGGCTGAGCACAGCCCTTGCCCTGGAGTGAGCCTCACCCTCTCTCAGTGCCCACTTGTCCCCTCCACAATATTCTGCTGCGTTGGCGGGGCACTGGGGCAGCCACTCTGATGGGAACTGTGGCCCAGAGAGCTGAACAACTCACAATCAATACCTGTCATCAAGCTGCATGTAGTATCACCCAGTCTGGGCAGGAGGAAAATGTGGTTATACACACTTTCTGGAAGGGAGGAAAGCTTTCACAGAGGGCTAGGTGACTCTGGCATGTTTCCTGTCCCTTCCATGAAGACTCAAGCAGCAGACTGTTCATGGGTCATAGCAATGATCAGGAACTACTGTGGGCAGAGATTTCCAAAAGCCCACCAAAAAGTATGCCTGTGCAGCTCCAGCTTCCTCAAATCTTATTTGACAAGAGTCATCTTTCGTGTGTGCTCCAGAGCTGGTGCTGGTAAGCATCACACAGCAGATTGCTATACAGAGGGAACTGACAAACCCTCTATAACAAAAACCCTATGTGTTGCAGGGGAATAAAAATCAGTGTCTTCCAGGTGGAAAGGCGAGAAGGAAGCACAGGGCTAAGCTAACATGTGTAAGTTGCAACTGCAGCCCGAGGAGAACCACCATGAAGTGAAGGCTTCGTACTAAGTGACTGGAGAGGGGTTCAAGCCTAGGCTGGGCTAGAGCTTCCCTGGGATAAGCCACTGTGCCTACAGTGCCTGCTTTTATAGTACGACCAGAAAGCTGTAGGAACAGAATTATTGAGCTGTGAGTGATGCTTCCTACGCTAGGAAGTGTAGGTGAGAATACAGCAGAGACAAGCTAGCTGCCACCAGCTAAACTGGGTACATCCAGCATTGTACACAACTCACAAGTTCCCATTCCTCTTAAGACTTGAGATAGAAATAATTTATTAAGACCTTTCTGTATTAAAATGTGACAGGCAGTATAAAAACTTTTAATTGTATTTAAAAACACTGATTATTTAAAAATACTAATTATCTAAAAACCTCCCAGTATGGCTGGGAGTTAAGGAGGTAATGGCTTAAAGAAAAAATCTAAAGTTCTTGTCACACCTTCTCTGGGTCGTTTTGCACTAGATCCTGCTGGCATCTTGGGCTTGTTCTTTGCCTTGACAGGAGACCTGGAAGCTGCAGCCTTTGGGCTGGTAGGTGCTGTTGGAGCGCTGGGCTCCAGGAAGGTGCTTTGCAGCTCCAGAGCAAAGTGGTAGTCCATGTGCTCTGGGAACTCCCACACCACCACGAGCTGGCCACACTTCTCACAGCGCTGCTGGTCCCCTGGCGAGGTGGGAGGGAGCAGGGCAAGCTCAGGAGAGGGTGGCAAATTCTGTTCGTTTTCCTCCATAGCTGGCTGTACTTTCAGAAGGGTCCTCCTGGAGTTGGGTGGAGTCGAGGGTGTTTGTGTAACATCAGACAGCAGCTTCTCACAGGGAAGACTCTCATATGGAGGACTCCCAGCTCTGGGACTCCCCTTCGCTGGGGACTCTAGGTCACACTGCACAGAGGCAAGTCCAACGCCATCTCTCTCTTGGTGCTCCGGGGAGCCGGGCACAGGTGACTCTGCAGCAGTAGCAGCAGGCAGACTGTTTGCTGCCACTGTCTGTGACTGCTGCCTTTCTGCTGCTTTTTGGAAGAAGGACTCAATAGCATTAGCTGGCTTCTGCCTAAGCTCTTTGCTTGGGCTCCTAAAGAACTTGACTCTGGGCCTCGTAGAAGATGTAGCATTTTGGCTCGTGGTGGCAGTGCCATCGGGCTGGGTATCGCTCGTCAGGAAGGAGGCAATGCCTGCAGAGAGTGTGGCAGGCTCTGAGAACTTGCTTGCTGAGAGAAGCACCGATATGAGTGGTGGAGACCTGCAAAGGACAGACCAACATCAGCTCAGACACCAGCCTGGGAAGCAAGTCTTTTGAGGTAAGACTTCGAGCAACATTAAATGTTCACTGGGAGGGGAGAAGGGAATTGCAGTCAGGATACCTGGCAAGGGGTGGGAGAGGTGTTTTCTCTGACAAAATGTTAGTATTGCTACCTCCCAACAGAGTCACAGACATAGCACTGGGCAGAGCAGAAAGCCTCTTCCCAGAACAGCATTTCTCAAAGGAAAGGGCACTGGAGCAGGGGCAGCCAGCTGCCAGCCTGGACTTTGAGAGTTTGGAGCTGTGCATCTTAGTTTTCTTTCCTGCCCCTACAGCCTCCTCCCAAAAAGCACCTTTGTCTTGAGGGGAGGAGAGCAAGGCCAAGCTAGCTTCTCCAGCCCAGAGAGGCAAGAACTCACTCACTCCAGCTGGACAATCCCATGCCAGCAGCAATCAGCTCCAAGCACAGAAGTGTCTGGCCAGATGTGGGGCTAAGAAGAGGCCAGGGTCTCCAAGCTGTCCTACTGCTAACAAGCAGAGGTTGTCATGCTCTGCTGTGCATGGGCTGGGGATCGCTTTCCTACCAGTCAGCATAACACTCCCATTCCTTTCTGTCAGGTCCCTGGCTCATCCTGCACCTCCTGTAGCAGAACAACGCTCGGCAGGGACGTGAACCACCTCCTCCCACACTCACCAGGCTGCCTGGTGAGCCCCGGCCACGTTGCAGTTTTGGATGAGAGCAAAGGCATCGTTGCACATCTTCTGGGCATCATAGCGGGACAGAGCGCAAAAGCGCGACACCCGGATGTCTCCTGGCATGCGGATGACCACCATCAGCTGCTTGGCCACTCGGTGGTTCTGCAGGGAGAAGATGTAGCTGAGTTTCAAGCGACACCTGCAGGAAAGAGCAGGAACAGCCGAGGAAATGGTCTCGCTGCCCAGAACCCTGTTCTATCAGCTGCCACCTCCGGAGGATGCTGTGTGCCAGACTGCAGCTTGTCCTGCCTGGCCTCATCTCCAAGGGATGAGATACAGGACAGCAAGCGCCTGTACAGCTGCGTGACACAGGATGGGAAGCAGATAGTCCTCGCTTCCCTTCAAAGGCAGCTGTGCACCTTTTCTTGGCCCCTCTGCAATGAAGCTCGCAGATTAATCTCACCCTGAGATCTCATCCTGAAGCACAGGACAAGAAACATCCTCGGCCTTGCCGTGTTCTGGGACAAAACCACCCTTCCTGGGCAGGCTCCTGCACACCTCTGCTTGGAGCACCTTGGCACACAAGTGCAGATGCGCTGGGTGGATGCCTGAAGGCCAGCAAGAAGAATGTCCCCCTGCCTCCCCTCCTTACCTGGCTCCTGTCCTTGATCAGTCTGGATTCCAGCTCCAAGGCCAGCTGCAGGAGCCAGTGTTGCACCTGGACAAAACAGGGGTAACAGACAGTTTGGGCCTCTGCTGCCAGCACTGCCACCAGGCCAGAGCAAATCTCCGCACACCAGGGAATGCTGGAGGAGGACCAGACGAATGGACAGACTACCACGAGGCCCCATATCTGCAGTACTCCTGGAGAAATCAGCCCAGGTGAGGATTCAGCACTGGAGGCAAGGCATTGACACCATACAAGTCCTGCAGCATTGCTACTAGACTTTGCCAAGTAACCCGAGTCTCCTGCCCTGGATCTCTCTCTGCATCTCCTTACAGCTCTGCGGGAACCTCTTCCCAGCTAACAGGTAAGGTGCATCCTCCCTCTTTCTTTGGGCTAGTTACCTTCTTTTTCTGGCAACCAAGCACTTGAAGCTTGGCACCGTAAATACCTTTTGAACAGCAGAGGCACGTTTTGCTTGTGGAAATTACAACAAAGCTGGACCTTTTTGTGCAGGAGTTTGTCAATGCATTTCTGTCAAACAAGGATTTCCCTAATTTCTGAGGCCCAAACCACCACCAACTTCCACCAAACCCCTCGGCTGAGTTTCAGGGCACGGTGACACAGAAAAGTGGCAGTTTTGTAAGTTAGTCTCAGCTTTTAGTGTCCTCATCTTCTCCAGTGTAAAGGCCAAGCCTTGTACTAGATGCAAGCTTCTCCTACCTCCTTCTGTGTGGCCAGGGCTGTCCTCCCAGGGAAGTTCTTGCTGCAGCCAATGGACTGGGGCAGGTACCGGTTTTTGACAGGTTCCTCTTCAATGCCTCTACACAAGTCATAGAGCCAGGGCCTGAAAGTCACAGAGGAAGAATGAGGTAAAGGCAGCCACACAGGCCTTACAGGAACATGTAAGCCCAGGAACACCCACTGCAGCGTTCCTGCAGGTGCCAGCGGATAATAATATGCTGCCCTGAGTCCAGGCAGCTGTGACAGCCCTGGTGCTGTCACAACGGCCACTCCAGCATTCAGCCCTTGCACCAGTGTTAAGACTGTGCTGTTGAACTGCCTCCCTCCCTGCCCTCAGACATGCAGGCATCACATCAGCCTTCTGCTGAGCCACGCTTTCAGCTCTGTGCAAGCTGTGGCTCTGCCTCTCATCCCCAGCTTTGCAGTTGCAGCTGAACAGGCAGCTTCCTTCAGGCCACAACTGCCTGTCAGTGCAACTCCTCCGCCTCTTCTCCTTAGGTGGCAACAGTTCACCAGTCTGCAGGGCACCCCAACCGCTGCTCTGCACCCAGGAGTGGTGTTTCAGGCTCCAATCCAGCCTTATAATTTCCTCTGTAATGAGACCGTCAAGCCTGCCTTCTTCCCAGCCTGCAGGGAACCCTTCCACAGCTTGGCCCCATCCTTAGACACTGTAGAGGAAGGCAGAGAAGCTGGCTGACAGGCAAAACAGTATCCTAGGGAGCGTGCCTGGGAGCAGGTGAGACAGGAAACCTGTTTGTGGGCCTGCCAGACCAATGCTTCTCAAAGATGTCACTGAAGTTTTACCTTCTAATCTTCCCAATCACAGCAGAACAACCTGTGACCAAAAGGAAGTCTCAGTTCCTGCCAAGAGCCACGTTGTGGTGAGTGGTTTTTCATTACCCGGTTTTGTCTCCAAAGTGAGTCCGGAGCTCTGTCTCACTGAACTGTGTCAGCTCCCCGATGTACTCTACTCCCAGGATGTCTGTGATGGCAGTGCCAAGCTTGCCTCCCAGGTTACGGCTGTAGCAGAGAAAGAAAGAAAGAAAACCAGAGAACAGTAATGAAGCATCACATGAAGATTATGCCAAGCCTTTATGCAGCAGCTGTCCCTAAGTCAGGAGTTTAGAAGCAGTCAGGAAATAGTAGGACTAAAGGGAGCGCTTGGTGGTACGTAACAGCTCTTCTGCTCGTAGTAGGACACGCAGGAGTGAGCCAAGGAGCAATTCCTGCTTCAACTCAGTTTCAGTGCCTCTCCCTCAGCTCCGTGTTCAAAATGTGATCCCAAATCACGCTCTGTAGAATGCCTCGTGCTTTCCCCGCTTCCCCCTACACAAACAGGACCCTTCCCCGCAGCCCCACTCCCTCCATCCCTAGGGAGCCAGTGAAGGCAGCGAGCAGCAGTGCAGGTCTGGAGAGCAGGACCATCCCTCTGGAAGAGCGGTGCTGGTAACTCTTCCCCACACCAAGGAAAGTACTTGTTCAAAACCAAACCACATCTGCTCTCTGGCAGCACAGCTCTGTCACTCACCCTGGGGCACAGCTTCAGCCTCCGTGCCCCGGTTGCTCCAGCTTACACCTGTGCACCCCAGTACTCATCCTGAGCACAGCTCTACCCAGGGAAAGGCTACCCACAGGATGCTACTGGGCTCCTCCGTTGTGGTCCCTCACTGGCAGGCTGCAGCTCCTCCTGCACTGTCACACACAGCTGTGAGGGACTACCGGCAGGATTTCCTCTCTATTTCTTACAAGCACTGATGAGCAGTTACTGTGGAGCTAAAAGCCTTTGCTGGCTGCTATCAATTGGCACTAAATTGCTCTCTGTTGAGGTGGCCAAGAGCAGTTCTCTACCCTCAAGTCACTTTAGTTCTGCTCACACAAGCAATGATGACAATCCAACAGGAGCAAGAACCACAACAATTAAGACAAACAGACCCCTGATAAAAACCAGAATTGCAGAAGCAGAGCACCAGCATTTTGGATACATGCTCTTGCCACAGAGCTGCTCAGCCTGAGCCCCAGGCTGCACAAAAGCAGGCAAGCTTCCCAGTACTTACATATTGCCGACGGGCAGTTGGCTGAAGAGCTGCGGGACGAATCGTGAAGATACTAACGTCTGGCGGTTGGGCTTGTTTAACCCACAGGCCAGCTTTGCCAGCGTCTGTAACACAGGAGAGGGTGGAAAACCCTGTTATTACAAACCTTGCACTGACCTTACTGTCACTCTACCTCACAGCTTGCGCTGTATCACCTCTAAGGGCTGCCTTTGGAAGAGCTGCTAGGAAGGACATGCAGGCTGCACCGTTGCTTGCTCCCAGGTACTACCCACCTTGGGACGTGGCACGCACGGGCTGGTGCTCTGAAAACATTGCTGCTTCCAGACTTCTAGTTCCACAAAGGGCCACACTCCTGCTCCAGGCAGCTTGGGGGATCTATCACCTGTTCTGGTTGGCTTAATTTTCTATCAGGCAAGCATGCTAGAGCTTCCAGAGCACCCCTATAATCTTCCCCAGGCTATTACTATGTCTTGCTCCTTCATCTTCTGGTTTTGTCTTGCTTTTTCTCAACGTCACTATTTTAATCTTCTCTCTGCAAGGTCCACAGCAGTGTAATGCTACAAAAGGAAATCTGCAAAATACCGAAATGCTAGCCTGGAAGGGATGTTCTCTAGCCTATCTGCTGTACAGCTTCCCCTCCCACTCTAATCTACCGTAGGATCAAGAAAACACAGACCAGCCTGAACTATGTTTAGCTGAGTGTTTGGGGTGTAAAAAAACCACAAGTCTAATGATTTCCTCTTTCACTGCTATAACTTTTTCACTTTCCTCTTTCACATCCTATAACTAAGCAAAATTTTTCTCCTACCTATTGAGCTATGGTCTTAACAGCCTGTTTTACAGGCTTACATACATTCTCACTCTTTTCTAGATAAAGGAGATCCTTTTCATTCAGCTTTTCATATCCAGCCATTTTCCAGATGTCTACTGCCCTTAGCCCCATCTGTACTTAGCATCACCCCAATTCCTACAGCTGTTCCCTGTCTATAGGCTCTTAGGGGACCTCAGATCCCCCAGGATCCCACCCTAACCATCCCAATTTGGGTGTAAGTCACTGAAATAAATCATTACAGAAAACAATAGATTTTCTTCAGCTAGATGAAAGCCCTTCAGCTAGCCCCAGTCAGGCTGTTTTGCTGGGCTGTCACCTTCAGCTTAGGCAACTCAGGGTGACATACGCTAGAAACCTTTAGGTCAACACCTCACATCTGCGGCTTCCCCTGTACGTTAGGCCACTTACGCTGTCAAAGGCGGCAGATAAATGAGTTAGGCAGGAGTGGTTCTTGAGAAAACCATGCTGTTATCCCCCCGGTGCTTCCAAATAGCTCATTCAACTATTTAGACCCATCTATCAGCTGAGTTCCGAGTGTATTCTAACGAGTTAGCTCACTAGGAAATAAAGTCCCTTGGGGAAGTTTTCTTTTGAAAAACCTTCAGTTTTAGGCAATGCTGGCTGCAGCCAGGGAATGG
>VZTO01002861.1:61580-89855 GCA_013400615.1 Syrrhaptes paradoxus | reverse complement strand
CCAAAACAAAAAAAAGAGAAAAGTTCAAAAAGCAGAATAAGGAAAAAAAATAAGAGAAATCATTACTTTTATAAAGATTTTTTTTTTTTTAAATAAGATATTTGACTGGATACAGAATATCTGGCTTAAGTTTCAACTCGGTCATACACTTTGCGAAAGACTGGGCAAATCCCAGAACTTATAATTTTCAAAAAGTGTGGGCACCCATTTTTCTGTATGTGTGCTCAAAGGTTCTGAAAAATCAGACTGGAATGTTTTTGAAGCCTTGTTTGTAAATGATTATTTAATTTTTTATTTTCTTTCTATACATCATGCCTATTCAGATTGCCAGGGATTGTTTTTGTTGGGTTATTGGGCGGCTTGGTTTTTTTAAAGGATTATAATTTACTGTGAACAGATATATTGCTTTGTACAGTTCAGTTTTCAACCAAGATCTCTAATGTAAAAGAAAATATAAGAATTGGGCAAAATTGCTCAAATCTTCTGTTCCATGAAAATGAGTATTTTACTAAATGGAAAGTACCTGGATAGAATGTCATCTTTATAAAACTTGTCTTTTTCATAAGTTTACACCTTGATTGCACTTAAGATGCTCAAATAAATAGTTCAATTGTATTTTCATAGCATTTCTTAAGATATTTCGCATAACATTTTTATAAAAACAGACAAACCCCAAACACAATATTAATCATATTAACAGAAGTTTAAATTTTTCAGCCTTTTAAAAAAATTCTAAAAAATCAAGTAGGTCTAAAAATAATCAGTAGTAACCACAGGAATTACTTTGCAAATCTCAATTTATTTCTGATATGCTTATGGATAATATTTGAGCTCACCTGGAAGAACCCCCTGTTGAGAAAAGATGATGTTTTCACAGCTGCTCTTTTTACCCAAAGATAAACAGGTCTTTTATTGTCATTTACATGTATTGGAACAGCTTTATATTGCAAAAACATTTGGATTGTTTCGCATGTGCTACCCCACGTGGTTTTCTTATGAACTTTTTTGATGTGCGGAATTTCCTTCCAAGTCACCTGGGGATTCTGGTCACTACACTGTGAAGAGCTGTATGAGTATCTATAGACTGGGAGAGACATGACATCTGACCACTATAGAATCATCAATCTGTTATGTACACAAGCAATTAGAAATCCAATAAGGAGAGGAGCATCCTCTCAGGTCTCCACGCTCGTTCCCTGTTAGGTCATAGTTCTCTTGTAGGAAGCATCCAGCCAGCAGCCTCTGAGAGAAATGTCAGCTGCATGTTGACATTTACAGAAGAATTAAACAGGCTTTCAGATCTAGTATTTGATGTCTTCACACGGCTAATCTGGCAAGTCTGGCCAGGTTCGACACCTGCAGTTCTTCGGAGTCTGTGACCAGCTCTGATCTAAAATGTTTTAAATATCCAGTTTTCTCATGTACATGCAGTGGGCCATTTAATAGAGTGAGAAACTGCAATATTAGGTCATGCAGTGGATAAAAAGGCACAGTTCTAGGCTGCAAAAAAGATAGGTACCTTTCAGTGGGCTTCTTTTGAGCATAAGGGACTACTAGGCAGTGCACTTCCCAGCTCTAGAATGATATGTCACAGGGCATTCCTTGCTTCATGACCCCAGTTAGAAGGCATATCCGGAGAAAATGATAGCTCATGGATGCCACGATGTTGTGCTACATGTGTGAGATACAGCCCTAGCTGTGGAGTATTGTGGAGCAAGGGCAGAGGCTGTTGTCTGAGTTTAGGCAGATATGATGTTTGTAAACAGCCAAGGGTTCCCTGATGCCAATTTGAGAAATAAAGTTTAAGGCAAATGCTATGAAAAACAAGCTCAGGTCTATCTGGGGCTGCAGATTACCACTAGAGGGTATTCTTGCTCAGTACACTGGTTTCTAGCTGAGACACATATCAGACGCAGAAGTCATGAGGCAATAAGGAAAAATCGGTGAAAAAAAATCTAAGTGTGGCTGCATCTGTCACCTCTTTTGTTCATTTCACAGACCCAAAAAGCTTCCATGAGGCAGCTAAAACCCTACATACCATTAAAACTGGGTCTGCTTTAGGGCAGCTGTCCTTACTCAGGTGCAGAACCCAACCAGAAGAGACAGATATAACAATGCCTGACACTTCATGAAATATCACAAGGAAAATGAGATCATTATTGTCATCTTGGCCTTCATGATAGGAAAGTCATCTGCACCTTCTTTACATTGCGGAAATTAGGACTGATTGTGGGTTTGGTTTCCTTTTAATCTCCAGTTTTTTCTTTTTATTTATGTTACTAGTATAGAAAGCAAGTGTCTGTGGAGTTGTTTGCTGAATAAACCTTATAATCTTTAAAGTTACATAATTTCAAAGTACTTGTTAATTTTAGAGAACTGTAATATGAACGTAGCATGATGAATGAAAACAGACAGGGTTTTGTGTTTAAGGATGCAAGTTAGGTTTCAAAAGAAGAGCAGAGCTGGTACTTCACAACTTACATAGGTGCTTAATGCCTGATCTATAAAACAGGGGCATTTCTGATTGTACAGTAATTATTAGGTAAGCCTTTAGTCTTTAATAAACTTCAGATGTGTGAGATTACATGGAAAATACAGCTCCTTCATTCTTTTAGCTTAAATTCTCCTACAAATGAAGGTCTTTTGGAAGCTCCCTATCTGAATGACCTCAAACAAATTCATTAGTAGGATTACCATCTCAAGCAAAATGGTCTGAATTTTTATATTAGTGACTGACAAGAGGTAAAATGCTTTTCTTGCTTTGCTTTTGTGTTCAATAATTGTAATGTGTCTAAAAAAAACCAAAACATTAACAAGGATTGTGAAAAAATAGAATAAGAATAGACTAAAATCGTTAAAAAAAATCATGAATCTTCTCTTAAGAATCATGAATCTTTTCTTAAGAAAGAGAAAAAAGAGACTTTTCTTCCTAGGTGGTCTTACTTTACATTATGCTAGAGACAGAAGGCAAAATTCATTTGTCAAACTTAGGCATCTAAAAGTTAGACATCTAAAACTGAGCTAGTCATGCTAGGCTCTTCACATAGTCAAAGAAGAGAAATAGGCACCTCTGGAGGGCAGTTCAGCTCATCTTGGCTGAGCATCTAAGATAAATGAGTTGAACAACCTTAGAGGGTAAATGTCTCATATTTAAATGCCTGATTGTTAGATGTCCAAAGTGAAGCAAGGTTAACCTGGTCAGAATGACCAAAACCCAGAAAATGCCTGTCTTTCCAATAACCTGAGACAAAAGATTGCATTCATTTCAGCTAGTGTTCACTCTCTGATCTGATTTTTCCACCTGAAGGGCTTGGACAGAGGATGGAGGGGACAGGAGAAGGAAATGCTGGGTTTTTTAATATCGTGACTTTACGTGAAGGAAGAGAATCAGACGAAATGTTCTATGGTCTCTAGAGGAAATATAGAAGAAAAAAGTCAAGTCTATTTGAGGAGAAACATTTTTTTCCACAAAAAACTCTCATTCCTAATTGTGTTTCTAGACATATGACTGAAATATTTTGACATTTCAGATATGAATGTTTTAAATGTGAACATTCTAGTATTTTCCAATAAAAGTGAGCAGCTGTTCCCGAGATAGTATTCCCATTTTTAAATTTACTTCAAACATTTTTCTTTTTCCCTTTCACCATCTGTAAAAATATCTGCTATTCCTAACAAATATTTCTAACAATGAAACAATTTTTACAAAGGACTTCATATATTAAAACATTGTAGAGTCAGAGAAAACCTTGTGATAATCTAGCTTAACCTGTGAGGTAAAACAGAGTATCTGATATCTACCACTAAAATTATGTTCTAAATGAATGATTCCCAGAAAAATAGCTAAATTTGGTTTGAACATCTGCCCTGATTCTGAATCCACCACAACTCCTGCTAACTTGCTTCTTAAGTGTTCTTACTGTTGGCATTCATCCTCTTGTTTGCATTTGAATTTATTCCATTTCATCTTAAGAACTGAATCTGACTGAAACTTTGCAGTCTGCAGTCCAGAGCTCTTCATGAACTGAACTCTGTCTCACAACAAAGAGCCACGGAACTGTGGTGAAAGCATCCCTTAACTTTCTTTTGGTTAAATTAAACAGATTGATTCATGCTACTTATAGAGTTCATTGAAACAAGCGTACTTGAATTAATGCTTAGCAAGGACAGTCCTCCATCTTCACTGGTGCCCTGGGAGCCAGGAAGGCAGCAAAGAAGTATTAACTGGGGAGAGGCAGAGTGGAAGAAGTTGGGCAATGCAGGCTCCTTCAAGTCTTTGACAGATTTAGGTCTTATATAAACAGTGTCAAGAAGTACACAAACACTCTTGTTTCTGAGGAGCTCAAAATCCTTTGTAATACATAGTGTATTGAATCGCACATCTTGCCTGCAAGCTAGATGAGTATTTTCTGTGTTTTTGACAGAGGGAAATAGAGGCAAAGGGAACTCATATGATTTGCCTCAGGAGCAGATTACCCTTCTGCCCTGTTCACCAGCCTGAGGTTCAGCTTTTCAGTAGATAAAAACATTTATATTCGAGTGGGACCTGCAAGGGGATAAACATCAGGAAATTTCCTTCTAATGCTACCTGTTGATCTGTCAGTCCCTAGAGATGAATACATGTAATATGCATGATAATTTTCCTCCAGATTGCATAACTTCAAATTTCCTTTTTATTCAAACAGGGCCTGATTCCAAGCTTGTTGAAGGGTGAAATGATTCTCATGAGCTTTGAATTAAGCTTACAAATGTGTCTTCCATTTTAAAATGCAATGTGTGCAATAACAGAACACTATTATTTCAGCTATTAGGCATTTTTTAAAATTATTTTATGCTTATCTACTTTTTAATATATGCAGAATTATTATCAAGTTTTACATACAAAATCCAAGTCAACAAGAACAAAAGCTAGTGAGGATTTAAAATAAACTAATAATCTTTCTTTGCTCAGTGTAGCTAGTGTGTTATCCAGGTTAAAGGTTAAAACAAAAAGAAAAAAAAATCCTCAAATTAACAGGTCCCTATTTAAACCAAGAGAATATGAACATTTTTTCCACCCTGTTACTGTTAAATTCCGTCTCGTAACGACGATAATCCGCTGGATGGCAGCCTTGCTCCTCACAAATCAGACGATCCAGCCTGGGTTAGAGCAGTTTTGTTCCAACCCACCCGCCCGACCCTGTCCTTTGCCTGTGCCTCGGTAACGGAGGTGCCTTCGCCTGATTATTCCGAGGGATGGAGATTCTTCACGTGCAGGTGCACTTAATCTTTTCAAGATGTAACAAAGCCCTATAAAGCCCTGTTCTGTTGTGCAAAATGTAGTATGTCCGCTGATCTTTCATGTTTATTCAGCTTTTTTGGGGAGGGAGGGGGTGCCACAACAAAAGAGAGGTAGGGTTAAAAGCATGCAGCTTGCGTGTTTAAGCAATAAGGAGATTGCTCCATTGTCTAGCATAAACCCTGCCAGTGTGCAATTTCCTTTTTCCTGTTCTCCAAATGAGTTGGTAGGACCAAGTTCCCCCAGGTGGGAATAAGTTCTCCAGATTTCTTAGAAAAAGCTGACCAAAAGTTCCCTGTACAATTCCACTTTCTACTTAAAACAACTGGGGACTTTTTCCTATCTGCCCTGTATCCTATTGCAGTCTTACCCCTAAACCTGCTGACAGCCATGTGGAACTTTGCCTTACTGTTCAGGATTGAATCTTTTGTTCCTGACAAATACATTTGAAGCAATAATAAACTTCTGATTCAGCAATAGTTATATTTGATCACGTTTCTGTGACACTGTTTTTCTCCAGATGGATAAACAGAAGCAAAGGGTAGGTCAGAGTAGGTAGATTAACATCCTGCAGATACAAGTCTTCTGTAGGACCCAGGTACCCCTGTACTGTGATCTTGATACAGTTCTCAGCATGTCAGTAAGATTACAGCCTAAGAAATCTCATCTCTACTGCCCTGGATGAGCGGCAGATTCAGTTACCACTCCCTAGCTGCTTTACCCTGCCATGCCCCTGCCAAGGCACAAGATATCCCTCTGCCATGACATGCCTCTGCCAGCTGGCGCAAAAGGTTTCCCTGTTGTGTCTGTCACCCTGTAAGTGGCAATATTATCACTGTTCATGACTTACCATGCTGCTGTCTGCTGACCTTTTGCTGCTTGGCATTTCAACCTCAAGGAAGTAGAGCCTACTCTGAAACCTTCTCACCTCTGTGAAATACTAGAGAAAATCTATGGTCAGTAAAGTTTTCTGTTTGTTGCTGTGTGTCCTGACATTGTTATTTAGAGATTAACAGAATAACTTTTTAACAACATAGCAAGGATCTTGCTTAATCAGTGAGGACTAATAAGGAAACTGTTGCCCTGTCTCCCCATCCATCTCCCACTGAAGGAACAAGTAAGCTGCTTGTGAATGAGCTCTTGAGTCACCTTTGTTTGCACACAGCTTGTCAAGGGAAATCAGTAGATATTTTGGTACCAGTGGCAATTCCAGAGTTGATACCCACATAGCAAGGCCAGTACATACCACTTAGAAAGCCAATCTCATGAAAAATCCCAAGCAAAACTCTCACTGCTTGTTTATGAACCTCTGCAAAAGTCTTGCTCCAAAAGAGAATCTGCATCAAAGAATGAACTGGGATGTAGGTATCCAAGCCTCAGTCTAGGTAAGAAATTACTGCATGCATACCTGTTCCAGTTTACAGCCACCCCCTGCCACAGAAGAGTAGTTCTTAGCAGAATAATGTTTCCACAAAACATTGTGTGTGTTCTACGCAAGCATGTTCCTCCCTCACTTGGGCTTGTAAAGCAAAATGTCTGCCACTGGGAAAGAGCCGTAGCAGTTTAAAAAGCATATTCCTCATCTCATATCTCACAGTTCTCATACAAGGCGAAGGCCTGAGACAATGTAAAGAATTCACACCATTTCAGTTGAACTATGCAGATGAGGTGCTTGAAGTGGTGAACTGGTGACCGGGAGCTCTGCTGAGTTGAGAAGAGCACCTAGGGTATCGTTCCCTCACCTAAATTAGACGCCTAAAGCCACAGTGTGAAGAATATTTCCCTTTTCACGTATTTTATTAAGATGTCAAGATCTGAATGTTTCAATCCAAATCATGCTGCATATTTCTGTGATGCTTATTGATTTTCTTGTTCCTGTACATTTGTTTTGCACGTGGTAAAGTATTGCACTGTACTGCAGATGTAATGTTCAAAAATTCAAGCCCTACCAGGTGGCTGCCTCTCAAGAGATTTGGATTTACTTGTAGAATACGCAGCTATCACCTCTGTTGCTCCAGAGGGAGCCTCAATACAAAACACAATCAGATGAATATAAAATCCTCCACAACAAGTTACTACAAGCATTCTGCACAGCTGAGGCTGAGAGCAAACAATCCTCTCTTGCTTTATCAATGCAATCTGAAAGCAAGCCACCCTGGAGCCTAACTCTACATTAGTGAAGTACAAAAATACACTTCTTAAAGAGCAATTACCACATCTGAAATACATCCCCGGACAGCAGCAACCATCCACTGTGGCATGGCCAAAACGTGTACCAACTTCTTTCCAAGTATTCAGCACACCAGAAAGTAAGGTGTACAAGAAGTGCTAAAGGAAATCTGAGCCACTGTGGCTGTTTTAGGCTCATGTCTATCGTGCCTGGTGAAAGATGTCCATATTCTTAGAGACTCTGTTGATAGATATGATCAACACTGTATTTGAAGAGGAAACAGTATCATCCACCCTGCAGCCTGCATAAGGCTAAAAAAAATCACAACAGACCTTATGTGTCATGGCCTTGTAGCAAACCTTCTATTTATAAATGAGATAAGTGATAAACTCTTCAGGGAATAACAGCAAAACTCTCTTTCTACCTTTAATATCCTACACCGCTACAAACATCAGTCAGTGGGTCAAGTCAGAGAAGAGAAAAAGCTTTGGCAGTTATAGGGGACAACTTCTTCTTCAACATAGTTACAGAAATAGTTACAATGCTCTTGAATTCATATAACATCAGCAAATAACATACCCAGCTGTGGCAATGGTGATGACTACAGAGGACAGTAAATAAATATTTATATGATAGATTGTATTAGTAGAAATTATGAGTTTTGGTCTCGTTTTTCTTATTTGCATAATGAAATATGTTTACAATGACTATCCAGTAGAACATAAGAATTTCCATTTCATGAAGAGCTATTTATTCAAATTTTTTGAGCTAGCTGTGTGGTGCCTCGGATCTCTGAAGGAGACTAACACTTGCATCAAAGTTCAGCCTTTAATATTTTTTGACGTAGGTCAGTCCCCTCAAACTGGGCTAGTGGAGTGGTCACCACTTCAAGATCAGACCTCAGGCCTTCATCTCTCTTGAATGGAGTGAACTGTCCACTCAGAAATAAGGATGGCAGTGTCTTAGCCACTCATGGGGTTTTGCTAGTCTGTGCTAGTAAGTGAATGACAGCCAGAGTTCAGGCCCTCCTCACAGTTCTCCGCAATGTCTCATTGTCATGGCATGCCCTCTTACAGCTTTGCCCATGTCAGCTGGGGCTCTCCACACTTACGGGAATGAATGGACGGGGCAACAGAAAATGTTGTTCCCAATAGGCAATTTGGTTGTGACCGGCCTGTGTGGAGAGAGCTCAGCTGTGTGAAAGGTATCTCACTGTACCACATGCCCCCAGGGTCACCCAATAGTTCTACAACGAGCATGTTTTATCTGTTCCGTACAAGCAGCAATAGTGACCATAATGACCAACACAACCAAAATCACTGCTTTATTATCCCTCCTGTTTCAAGTACTATATCAAATTCATGGTTGTGTGGGTATTTTCTGTTTGGAGGAAAAAAATTGTAGGAGGTAGAGTTACACTCTTTCTTCTCCTTCTTCTCTCCTTCTCCTTTATTATTTTTCTCTTTCTTCTTCTCTTTTTATTTTCCTTTTCCTTTTTTATTTTTTCCTTTTTTCTTTTTCTTTTTCCTTTTTCTTTTACTTCTCCTTTCCTTTTTCTCCTTAAATGTAATGCTTATTATTTACAAAGAACATTAAAAGATTTGTTTTCCTCAGCAAAACAGGAGTCAAATAACTAGAGGCAACAATACAACAATTTTACTTAAATATTCAACTTATTTCCAGGCAGCACTGAAATGAGTTAGTGTTTCTCATAACATTTCTCAGAGTCACACCCTGAACATCTATTCTAAGTGTATTATCTCTTATTCTACTTTTTCTGCTCTTCAGTTACTTTGATTTTTTTTCCTGATTCTTCCTCATAAGCACACAAACTTAAGAAAAGCAGAGTTGAGGACAGATGTCATTAATATGCCATTGTTTTGTTCAAAGGTGTGTATGTCCACTCTGCATGTGATAGGATATATTCTTGTTTCCACTGCTTAACTAAGTTAACAGACTCACCCGTAGTTTATTGGTGTCAAAAGTGAAAAGCAGTTACTATATTTATCCTGAAATAAAATGTGTAAATTAATAACTATTCTGAAACAGAAAACACCTTCTTGCACATCCTTCTTGAATCCTGCCAACACAAAGTCCCCCATCAGCTAAGCTTTCTCACTTACAGGGATCTGGTTGCCAATCTGCTCCATTTCAGCTCTCTTCTGGTTTGAGGTTGAAAGTATTTTTTAACCTGATGCTGTACTTTCATTTATAGCCATTTAGAGCTGCTTAACAGTGGAAATTTTTAACAGCCGACACAGTGTGAATGACATGCATATTCAGCTAAGGCATGAGATATTTACTGCAGTATCTTGCTGTTCCTTGTATCCTGGACCAGCTCCCTCTTCCTCAACAGTGTCCCTGCCTGTGATTTCTCATATCCAGTTGAGTTGAGATGTGGGTTATCTGCTCCTCTTACTTTCAAAGAGCAATATTTCCTTAGCAATGTGAGTTATCTGATTATATGTGAGAAAATATATTCGCTGTTCCTCCTCTCAGCCAATTTTTACTTGAAAAACCAGATGCAGATTTACCAAAGGCTAAATTTGAAAACATCAAAGCCTGTCAAATGGCTGTGCTGCTAACTGAGGGGGCTATCTGAAAACCACTGTGCGTCTGTATAGTGTTCTTAATATATTATCTCTATGAACCCAAAGGCTAGTAATATTTACAATGCTCAGTTAACTTAATAACTTTAGTATGCATTAATCTTCACGAGGTATTCAAAGTCTGCTGCATTAAGAATGAGAAATAACAGTAGTAAAATCCTCAAAGAAGGCTATTTTAGTTTTTTTCAGGATCTTCTCATTCAGACAGATTTTCTGGAAATAATCCTTAATTGCAGGGAACTGGGGACATCAGGAGGTGAAGGACAATCTACAAAGAGAACTCCAGGTGGAGGAAAACACCAAGCAAATCCTTGTGAATTACAATCAAAAACGAATCGTACAAACTGAAAGGAAGGTGAGAGAGAATAAAACCTAACTGACAAAGATCAACCAACTCATCTGGATGGAAGCCATCACATTGTGGAAAATGGGAAGCAGAAGGAAGTGACCATCAAGTATTCCCTTTATAATGGGCTGACATCACTCAGTTCTCTGCTGGATAAGGATATCAAATCCTCCGTGCTCCCATTTTTGGACAGTGGAGAATGCCATATGTGTCTGCAAATTTTACTACCATTATGTTTTTATTCTCTGGAGATTCTAGTCTGACACCAGGAAGGCAAATATTGATACATCAATGAATGACTATTCTTTTGGGTGATGACCTTTTTCAATACTCTTCTCCTGCCTAATAAATGGTAATTCAGAAAATTGTTGTCATTTACTCTGCTTCTGACAAACAAAAGGGAAAAAACAGGCCTTACATCCTGAGTCACTGCATTATCAAGAGCAGTAGGAAATTAGCATATTGGAAAAAGAAAGAAAAGCTTCACGAGGATTTGTGAATCTCTGAGACCTCATCACCATCAGTGACCTTCAAGACCTTCCCATGTGAAAATCCAGTTGAACACCTGCTTCTCCCACTCTGTGGTTTGCAACTCTTTACCTATTATATTTTTCTGAGCATATTATTTTCTCTATAGAAACACTGAACTCCCTTATGTGAAAAGTAACCCATATGGAAAAATCATATTTCCCAGATAGTTGATCAAATATATTTCATATGTTTGAAAGATACTCTGTAGTTTATACAGAGCTGACTTGAACTCATACCACATATAATCTTTTCTATGGAACAAGATATGTTTTAAAATAAGTGAGAATATGAAAAAAAGATTGAAAGGCTATATTATACACCCCAAAAAAAGCAGTTAGTTTAATATCAGACAGATATTGCGGTAAGGAATTTGGGTTATTTTGTAGATGTCATATATTTTGTGAGTGATTCTAGGGCAGTACAAACACAAAGCATGTGGAAATACATATTGCAAGCCCGTTTATTTAGGAAGGACAGACAGTCTTGTGGTTTCAGACTTGGAAAAGCTGGATTCATTTTCTGATTGGGGCACTCAGGTAATGTTACCCAGTCACTCTGTTTATCTTTGGCCTGAGTTCTCAGCTGCAGAGCAGTGAGAGCACTATTTCCTGCACATGTCATTAGGAAGAAAGAATCTGTTGATGAAGATGTGATGATATAGGGTCAGGGTCTATAAAGAGCCTTTATAGATCAAGTCATATTCTGATCATATGCCTGAAAATTTTGCTATGATTTCTTATAATTAATAAAAATTCAGCTCTGCTAACTCTGTCAAGATGTGATAACTCCAAACCCCAAACTGTTTGGTCAAAATAAGACATACTTACTAAGAAGACTTCTAGGGGAAATCCCAGTGGTTTAAGAAGTGATTTTTCAGTTGATTGCTCTTTTCCTACAAAGAGCTGTGCCATTTCTTGTCATATTCAAAGGAGCCCACTAAATGAAAGACCATTCATAAAAGAAGATTAGGAAAAACAGACATGCTTTTTAATTAAATATTGGAGGCACTTTGGCTGTCTCTACAATACATTAAAAGGTTAATGTTTGATAAGGATCTAATAAATAATCCTTCAACTTAGTTTAAAAAATTAGTTGGCTTTTTATGGAAGAAGTACTTTTAATCTAATAGTTATGAACAAATGCCAAGATAAATAATCACTGTGGTTTCAAATACATACAGATGTCTTTCCTCTTTCAGTCAGCTATTATTCCACTCCAACACTGAATTCTGATTGTGGGCAATGTGCTAAATGTTCACATATATACACTGACATCCACTGCAACTTCCACCCCCACCATGGAAGACACAGAAGTTTGCACACTAAACAATGAAGTGTTGAAGGTATTTTGAATGTTACTTAAGTGGGAAGGGCAATGTATATAAAAAACAACATAAAATAATCCTGATCCTTCTATGGATACAAATTGAATTTCTAGAAACAAAGTTTTTTCTTATCAATATAGTTTTTGTTTGATTATTCACTGAATTCAGTTGTTTTTAAAGAGCTGTTAGAGTTAACAAGACACTAGGCTGTACTGTGCATGTAGAATCAGGTTTATTTTTCTTTCTAGCTATTCTTCATATGAGTAATCTGAAACAAGTGATAATCAGTACAATTTTTAACTAAGACTTATCACAGCTGTCATCATAATTGGTTTCCCATGATGCTTATAAAAATAAAATGGATAATGATAGAAGAAGTATACTCCTATTTTTTGCATTGTTCTACAGAATTCAGCTGCGCAATTGGTTTTTTCACACAGTCTTCGTGGAAAATGTCTTTGGCATTTTTCTCATTTAGTATGACAATACTCAGCAATAGCTGGGTAGCCATTGTGCTAAAGTAATTGCTTATTAGACTAATCACTAGTATCTCAGTGTTGTCTGGTGCTTCTTCCCAGCTGACTGCTATACTGACCTGTTCTTTCTTGCTTTAGGCTGTAATCACACTTTTGGTATTGGTCCTCTTCTTATTTGTATATTGTATGACTATACTTTACAATTTGTAAGTCTTTTTACAACCTTACAATTACACCAGGAAATAAAAAATAGTATTGAATGCTATATATTACTTTTAAATACCTCTTTACAGATCATTGCCTTTTCAATATCTGATATGTATACATTTTCTTTTGTCATTTACAAATAAGGATCCTTATTGTCTGACTAGAATCCCTATGCAGAGTAATATTTGTATTTATTAGTCTGATCCGTTTACCTGCAAAATAATTCTCGATGTGGAGGCATAGACTGTAGTTTATAGTCTTATATTCAACAACTAGATTATTCATTTTGAAGCAGAAAAATTGTTGAACTACAACTTATGCTATTAATGTTAAAATGGGAACCAAACTATCATTTCATCTCAGCAGAAATATATAGAGAAAATTAGACAGACAGAATGCAGTTAGCAAACTTCAAAAGCAGTTAGATTTTGGAACTAGCACATGTATGGCAGAAAAGTGTGTGAGTGAATCTTCCACTGTAATTATTTAAAAGAGGCAAACAGAGGGTAACTATAGACTGGTAATTCACAGACTGCCCCAGTACAAATTTGAAGGAAGTTTGCAGATAAGAAGTTCAGAAAATACAAAACGTATTGTGATTTACACGGTAAGTTAAAAATTTCAAACTGCTTACCTAAAAGTTATTGTAGATGGTAAGTTTTTTATGGATTCAAAGGAGGCTGCACAAGTCCATGGAACAGAAGATTGCATCAATAGAGGTGCATAGAAAATCCATCTGAACCATGAGGTTCCTGGGCTGCACTCTGTGGAAAGCTAGGAGATTATTCTGTGGATTTATCACTATAGTTCCTCCTTTGTTATAGTCTTATGTGCACATTGACTTTTGTCCAGTGTTGCAGACAGGTAGTTGGGCAAGATGGACTTCTGCTCTGACTCAGCATACTACTTCATATATGCTCTTATGTTATGAAGAATTAGTAATGATCGCATGTTCTCAGAAGGATTTTCTAAAGTGTCTAGAGATTTAAGAGAATAGATCTCCTTAAAGGACATTGAAGCTTGTTCTTCAAGAGTCAACAAAAAACTCTTAAGAACTCTCGAGTTTAGTTTAGCTAAGAAACTCCTATCTTAGTTGTTATCAGAAGTTAAACTCCTGTATCTTCAAAATGACAGTTTCATAACAAAATTAAAATTTTCATGAGAGTATTATTTACTGACATTCTCTCAGCTACACATAGCAAAAGAATATTTTTTCATGTAATGTTTGGGAAAACCTCCTTCTTATCTGGAAAAAGGAGTTCTATAAGAACAAAATAGTTACTGAAAAAAAAAAAGGCAAAAAAGGGATCAGAAAAATCTAGGTCCTGATGGGAAAGGATTTGGGTAAGGTCTAACCACAGTTAATGAACAGCAGGAATATCAGTAGTTTTATTTCTTCTGAAATATGAAGAAACTTGTCTTCCTGAAGACTATTATGTTATGTATCAACTCAAAGCAGAATTGAATCCAGAGATTCCTTTTCACGTTTACTGGAGATCTAACCCTAAAGGAACACTGGGACAGATTCTAATTGAAATTCCCAGTCTTCAATACTCAAGTTCTCCTTAAATTGATCCCCTTCCTCCCCCTTCCTTGGGCTTTAAGCTTATAAATTCAAAAGCAAAGCCTATGAATCTGCACTGTTTGGATATCTACGTGCACTTGTGGAATACAGATTCTAGAACACAAGATTATAGAATTGTTGAAGCTGGAAGACACCTCTCAAGATCATCTGCTCCACACCCCCTGTTCAAGCAGGGCCACCTAGATCCAGTTGTGCTGTGTCCAGGCAGCTTTTGAATATCCCCAAGGATTGAGACTCTACAACTTCTTTGGGCAACCTGTGCCAGTGCTCAGTCATGCCCACAGCAAAAAAGTTTCCTGATGTTCAGATGGGACTTTCTGTGTTTCTATTTGTGCCTGTTGCCTCTGGTCCTGTCACTGGGCACCACTGAAAAGAGCCTGGCTCTGTCCTCTTTGCACCCTCCCTTCAGATATTTATACATTGATGAGATCCTCCAGAGCCTTCTCCTCCCCAGGCTGAACAGTCCCAGTTCTCTTAGCCTTTCCTCATAGGAGAGATGCTCCAGTCCTTTCATCATCTTCATAGCCCTTTGTTGGACTCTCTCCAGTATGTCCATGTCTCTCCTGCACGGAGGAGTCCAGAACTGGACACAGTACTCCAGGTGTGGCCTCACCAGTGCTGAGTAGAGGGGAAGGGTCACTTCCCTTAGCCTGCTGGAAACACTCTTCCTGGTGCAGCTCAGGATACCATTAGTTTTCTTTGCTGCAAGGTCATATTGCAGGCTCATGTTCATCTTGGTGTCCACCAGGACCCCTGGATCCTTTTCTCCCAAGCTGCTTTCCAGATGGATAGCACCCAGCATATATTGGCACATGGAGTTATTCTTTCCCAGATGTAAGATGTTGCTTTTCTGCTTGCTGAACGTCACGAGGTTCCCCTCAACCCATTTCTCCAGTCTGTTGAGTTGAGGGCAAATTTCTTTCCCCAGGAAATAAAATCAGTAGCCTGGTGACCTTCAGATCCACTCATGACTTCTGCAACTCGTAACTAATGCTCTCCTACCACACTCCATTTCAGTTCTGCCCCCTCCCTACTCCTTGTTTCCTTCTTCTGGTAGGATTCACTAAACCCCTCTGTGATCCTTGAGTCAGTAAAATTCAACTTTGTTCACACCGTTAAGAACCCATGAGCACAGAATGAAACAAATAAAGACACACATTTCATAAAAATAATAGAGAAATCTACCATATTATCCACAAAGATATTCAGTCGAGCATGAAGAAACTTCAGTTTACAGTACCTTGGTAATAACCTGCAAGCTAATAAATGCAGTGCAGATTTATTTCAGCCTCCCAAAGTTCTACTGCTGTTATATCTACGTCTGACTGAATGAGAAGCCTGGAATGCTTCCAAACTTGTCTAATTTCTCAAGAAAGAAGAGAGAAAACTGTCTTTGAAATCTTAGAGCACGAGGTATCTTCTAAGCAATGACCACTAGGAACAAAATTCTCCTGTGAGCAGGTTATCTCATTATTGCTGATTGAAGAACTGTTCACAACTTCCTCTGAGGCAGCTAGTGCTTCTTGTCTTCTGAAACATGGGACTGAATGACACACATCAATTTAGTAGGCCAGTACTGCAGTTTCTATATTAATCCATTCGTATAAAGCATAATTTCAGGAAGGATGCTGAAAAAAGAAAACCCAGACAAAACATTTGGCTTAAAATTCAGGCTGAGCTCTCTTTATGATGTGAAAATATCCTTCTTGGTAATACTAGAAGCTTATACCCCCAGAGGTGTTTATATGAAAAACTGACAGTTCTATTTAGTTTTGTTCTGCAAGTATATTTCAAGCATCAAGATTTACTGCAGAAATCTGGAGCATCATTGTTTGGTGTCAAAAGTGTCACCTTTCTGAGTGACAAAAGACTGACACATAATTCCAGAGGTAGAAAAAAAAATGTAAACTTTTATGTAAAAGAAAAAAAATAGTGAGATCAAATTAACATTTCTTGCTGTGAGACCTAAAAGTCAAATGCAAAATCAGGGCTACAACATGTTGAAAATAAAATAAAACAAAATTATACAAGATGGTGAGACTTGACTAGAGACTGCCACTTTGTGATCTTATTTTCAATGAATATTGAACTAATTTTTTGAACTAATATTTTTTCATGTTTTCTCAATAGAGAGCACGCAGATATTATGTTCTGGTTTTCTTCATTTTTGTCCACAGCCCACTGTTAACCTTTCTAGTGGTCTAGAAAGATTTACCATGATTTACATGGAGATCATATGCAAACTGCAATTTGTGAGACCACCATACCTGGAAGGATCCCTGAAGCCTTATTTAAGGTTTCAGTTTCTTCCAGATGCAACAGCTACAAAAAAGGATTTAGCATTAACAATAGTTCCAAATATTTGCAGAAATGTTTTTGTATCAGGCAACAGTATGTACAATTGCCAACATATTGTTGAAGCACAGTGAATACCAAATGGAATAATTTCTAGGAGACAAAGAGCCTTTATTTGCTGAGCATGCATGTGTTCCACTCAGTGTCCAAATAAGATTTTTTTCAGCTGTATTGTGTCTGCTATATTGACATGCAACAGTGAACTCAACTATAAATAGTTTAATTCTTCTACGTTCAACCATTTTACCCCCTCCAGCTAGTGAAGATCACAGAGAAGTATAATATGTGAAATATTTATCCTAGTTTGAAGCCCTGTTATATTCAATTGCTTTACACTGGCATTGAACTGTTTAGCCTTCATACGCAACATTTTGAGCCATAGCGAATAGAACAAGGACTGAAATTCATACCTTTCAGTACCCTGACTGTTTGACAGATTCCAGTCAATAAAAAAGGCAGTGGAGCACACAGCTATATTTATTTGTGTGAGTATCTAGCTAAGTATGCTGGCTAGCACTAAAGACAAAAAAAATACAACTTGTTGACTTCTAGAAGCATTAACATGTTTATAAGAGGGGTGTGTGCACACAGTTGACTGATAAAGGGAAATAAAATAAAAAATTCCACACTGCTCTAATGGACAAAGGTCAGTCACATCCTCTAATTTTCAGTTACTGCAGAGCAAAAAAAAAAAAATTACTACTTCTCCTTAACTATCTAGTATGAAAAACAGCACAAGCAAACTTTTTCTTTTGTACTGAATATCAGACAACCATTAAACTGGGGCAAGACTTAAGCCTACATTATCTTTACACAGAATATTAAAATTTTTTACAGAGAAATTAAAAATCAACTTACAGGAGGGAACTCGGGCATAAAGAAAATATTCTACTCTAGAACATGCCGTACAAACAGCAACAAGTGAGTAAGTCACAAATAATTATACAAGAATGTGCTTAAGCAGCTGTTTCATTCAGGACCTCTGATGAGAGTGTTTCAAAACCAAACACAAAGCCCAGTGAAATGGGAAATTTTTCATTATACTTGCTGAGCTTTGCCCAGCTCCTAATTTTTCTGCAGTATAGTCATTAAAACAACCACTTGACGTGGTGTGGTGGGTTAACCTCAGCTGGATGCCAGCTGCCCACCAGGCTCCTCTATCACTTCAGCAAAATAAAGGGGGAGAATAAGATGAAAAAACTTGTAGGTCAAGATAAGAGCAGTTTCATTAAAGCAAAGGCCAAGGCCATGTACAGAAACAAAAGGTAAACAAAGATGTTATTCTCTACTTCCCCCCAGTAAGCGATGTCCAGCCACTTCCTAGGAAAGAAGAGCTTTGGCATGTGTAGCAGCTACTCCTAAAAAAAAAACTCAGTAACAAACGCCCCCTTCCTCCTCCCTGCCCTGGGCTTTTATGGCTGAGCTGAGGTCACATGGTGTGGAACAGCCAATCCGGGCCAGCTGTCCTGGCTCCGCCCTTCCCAAGCTGTGTTATAAACACCCTGCTGGCTGCCAGTGTGACACTCAACACTGAGAGGGCTGCTATGGGGATATAAACCCAATATACATGGCTGAAGTTGTAAATTTTTTTGTTTGCTTGTTTGTTTTCAAAAGTGAATTAATCATATTTTAGCAATTTTCTTTTAGGATCTGTAAAATTATTTCTCAGTTAAAAGCTGTTATTTAAGATATTTAACCTGGAGTGAATTACCTTGGACAAAGCTTTAAAGCCCTAAAAACATGGCTTTATAATAGAAGTGCTGACAAGACCCTAACGAAAAGAGCACCAGCGGCCCTACTACAATAATAAAATAACAAACAGAAGAGGAAAGTTAAGCCTTCTTTGGAGGAACTTGCACAGTCTGTCTGTTTGTTCTGGTTAATTGAGCTATTCAATGTGGTATTGTTCAGTGAAAGCAGAGTTTATAGGAATGCATTTTTTCTATGTAGTGCTACAAACCAAGAAAAAAGTGACATGTAAAACTACAGGGCCTAAGGGACAGGTCATTGCAAAACATAGTTGAAATATCTGCATTTCTTTTGTCTGCTCTTTTCCTCTCCTGCCTCCAGCTATAGAAAAAAAATGAGAAGTTCAAATCAAGTCATATTTGATATTTGCGTGATATACTGGATCTAGCAGAATTACCATAATCTCTTTATTCTTTTTCCATGCAGAAACATGCATCTCTATTTGCTTCTGCATAAACGATAATAATTCATGCTAACACACTTAGAAGAAAGGATGACTGTGAAACTCCCACAGAAAGTAGTATATTTGCAAGAAGCATAAAAGTAATATGGGGTACCCCATGTTGAGGGGTGTAAAGAGGAGTTTTGTTCCTGGGCAGACCATCAGATTTAATTTACACTAGGCTGTAAGATGGAATGGCCTGAAAAAGCATTGAGCCTGTACGTGAAAAAAAAGATTTATCCTTCAAAACCTGTTCAAAGTGCCTCAGACATAGCTCAGCTGTACGTGTCAGTGTATTGGCAGACCTGGCAGGCTCACACGTGGAGTGAAGGCCTAGCTCTTTTTTTTCATGAGGTCTTCTTTGCTCAAAGAAAAAGGGTTATAATCCTGTGCATATTAATTCTTAGTAACTGTTTAGGTGTACATTATAGCTTTTTTCTTCAGCATGAACTAAACTGGGTCAACTAAACTAAATCAGACTTGTACTGTTGGGGTACAGTTGGTTATTGCAGACTTTCAGAAGGCAGAGAACTATCTGTAAACCTGGAAGACATATGACCTCGGACAATCAGGAGCAATTCAGGAAGACCTGTTTGAGCCTGTTTAGCTGCAAACACCAGGCTCCAGCTCATGGCCAGAGTACCTTGTAGAATATAGAGCAGTATGGTGCACAAACTCCCTCACACCTACGATTTGTTGAGAGTATCTTGTATGTTAGCCTTCACTGCCACGCTAGTGTCTGTATTGCTTGCTAAGACCAGCTGTCTGAAAGGGCCGGTCTGACACAGCCCCACTTTCTTAAGTCTCCACAGAGGAAAGGCAGGACTTACTGGTGTTTACTGACCTACTGTCAGTGCTCGAGTGTCCTCAGAGGCCCTCGTGTCCCTTCTCACCCCCATGGCTCCTCTCACCCTGCTCATGGCTCAGAACCCCATCCTAGTCCCCAGGGCCACCAGTGCCTGCCCCAGTGAGGCTGTAGGATGCCGTCTCCAGTCCTACCACAGCTCTGCCTATGCTGTGACAAGCCAAGTCCACCTGCGGGCTGGCGCTCAGTCCCCATCCCCATGAGCCCTCACTGCCCCCAGCCCAGGGAGATGCCCTGACAGACATCTTCTTGTGTTATACTTCATAGTTCAACTATAACATGAAGAAATAGTTTTTACTGACAACCAAGGCCTGATTTTATCGTTGTTGATGAGAAGAGAACATTTTTAGGTCTAGTACTAACAGATGTGGCAAGAGTAGCCTGCATGCTAGTTCAACTGGAGCGCCTGGACACAGAGCAGCTCAGGGAGAGCTCGTCAGCAGAATGGGGTTCCCCATGTGTGTTGAAGAAGACATTAGCCTTCAACAAGGGCCATAGAAACAATATAATGACCTTTCCAGGTTAATACTGATGCAAGAGAAGCCCTGTTCTCTAAAGGGGTGAAAAACTGCTATGAAAGAAAGAGAAGTTGTTTTCTTAACCCAAGTGAAACATTTTCAGTATGGAAATTGCTTCACTAGAGCTTTGGGATTTAGCTCTGATCATCCTGGAGTTCTCCAAAATGTCAACCTTTGATAAATTCCAGGACAAAGAAGTCCCAAACAAGGCTTGTTCTCCACACTTTCTAGTTTTTCTATGAAGCCCCTTCAACCTTTCACGTGAATATTTATGGGGAGTGAAGAAGCTGGCTGGTTCACTAATACTCTGATCTACTTGTATCCTGTTACTGAGCATTCTGGGAGAATAGTCCTTTTGTTTTAGGCTTTGGAAAAAGCCATAATAAGTTTGCCTCCGATTAAATATATGTTTGATGGGTAGCTCAGTGGATGTGACCTGTAAGGAAATAGAATAGTTTGTTTCAGTCTTTACAAAGGAAACATTTATAACAATTTATAGCTGAGGTCGCCAAACATGTTTTTCAGAGATGTACTAAAATTACATGTAGAGCCTCAAATACTTTAGGGAAAAGGGAATTTAATCTTAGTGAAAGCTGGTGGTTTAAATATGGGTGTGTGTATATGTAACTATATGCATATAAATATATACGTATGAATAAATAAGCATCAAAAGCCAAATGTTTCTTCTTTCTTCCTACTAAATGTCAATGAAGTTGTCCCTAGGCATTGACATTCCTGGAAATATAGCAAAGTACTAACAGAGGACAATCAGTTTAGCTGTGCTTTGCAGGGCATTCTAACAAAGGACACCACATGGCTACATCCAGAAACAAGAGTCATCCTTTGTGAGTATTCATAATTCCTGCACTGGAGAGACAAAAAATTTTTACTCTTCTTTCATTCTTCCAATTAGTGGATTCATGGCTTGCCACATCCATTCTGCCCTTGTTATATTTGCAGACATCTTTTGTGTCCCACTGAGTTGCCTGGCTGCTGGTGAGGGTTTATTTTCATCTTCAGAAGACAGTAGTAACCGTAAAGTATCCTTACAATATCCTTTTGAATTAGACACTGAATGGATTAGCAACAATTAAGTACTGCTGGTTGACTCTTCAGTTCTGTATGTGCCAAATCGAAATGATGATACTTTCTTTTCTCCACTTCCTGTCTGGTATATTTAAACTTCATGCTTTCCAGGGTAGCATTTGTCTCATTAGCTGTTTGCACAATGCTTAGTGCCGTGGCTTATTACTTTTACATAGAGCCCCATGGCACTTCCAAACAGCTGCTGAGTTTACCTAAGGATACAAGGGTATGTCGATAACAGACAGAACCTGATTTATTCTACTTGCTGTCTTTGCAAGCCAGTTTCCAAAGGGAAGCAGCACAGGTATACAAAGCCATTAGCACTGCACAGAGTGAATTTCATCAAGTACAGAAACTTGCTAGTGTATGCAGGGCTTCCAGGCTGATTCACAGTTTGGTTCACGGGCAGAGTGGAGGGTGTGGGTGTGCGTGTGGCTTTATCTGCACAAGCCCATGCAGTTATGCCAAAAGATAGGTTGAAGATAAGTTTGTAGCTTTCATTTCAGGCATTATTAGACTGTAGTCTTCAAAAAGAAACAATAAACACCATTAACAAAAATAGCAACCCTTCTGGCCCAGTAAACAGAGCTCATATACATTGACAGCATTCTATTGGCAACAATGCACTCCATATGCTCATAAAGGTTACAGGGTACATTTCCATATAAACAGTCAAGACAGCGAACTTCAAATATTTGGAAGAAATGTTTATTTAACAACTGAATACATGCTAAAAGAAATAATTTACAGCAGCAGTTTCATAACATTTTTTTCTCTCCAGTTTTCTAGTTCCCATCTGAATTGAAGTGATAAATACAGGAGTAGAAATTATTTACTACCCAGTGAGGAATGCACTTAAAGAATAAGCACATAACTTTGGCACTGATATAGCAAATAAACCACCTTATCACCTGTGTGGCAAAATCTTGCATTTTAGTATTATGCTGAACACACCGAAATGGAGTACCTCTAGATAACAGTACTTTACACTGTACCTCTTTATCTAGTCAAAAATATTTACATCTCTTTTGGCTAATGTGTAGGTAGCAAAAACTGAACTATTAAACACATACCATTGATATTCACTAAATAATACATAAAAAGGATCAGTAAATGCGCATTCACATGCATTTAATTTAATTTTCTTTTTTTACATAGTGATTTTATTGGGTCATGAAGATTTAACTCTGTTCTGCAAAGATGCACACTTTCTCAGTTTGATGTTACAGTTTAATGTAACCATACAGTTTTTAGAAGCCATTGAACAAATTCCCATTTTCAGTGATCCATGCAAGTGCAAAGTATAGATGCAGAAGAACAAGGTTCAATGCATTTTTGTTCCTTGCAAATGGATATCTTAAAACAAATTGGAATAGATCTTTCTGGATATAAATGAAATCCTTTATTTCTCTCCAGCTTAAACACAACTTTTTACTCACTTTTTCTAAAGTCTGTAACTAGAGGTTTAGAGGATTTTACTCATGATTTACAGAGATACCATTTTTACCTTGATCTGTCTTCAATGCTTATGTTGCTTTAAACAACAATGATACAAATGGGGGCATAAATTTTACTGAAGCTGCAGGGCACCTTTCTGTATATGAATTCATTAAAGGCTGTGTTCTTTGAAAAATTAATTTCACATCAGTATTAAATGCTGATTTAATTTGACCATAATATGAACCTGAAAATCAAAAATTTCCACTGCTGGCTTGATCTTCTGCCCTCTTATTTATATAAGCAAATACAAAGACATAAACAATAGGACTCATGTCAGTGAGGACTGGGTTGAAGTTTGCAAGATCTGATCATATCAATTGTCCAATTAGACTGCCAGGTTATCGTAAAAACATTACAACTTCTGTAATTTTGTTCCCACAGATAATGTTTCTCTGTATAGAAAAACGTATCTTAGAATCTTGACAATTTAATTTGTTTCTTCTTCAGGGGTAGTGAAAGAGGTTGGTTTTGGTTTGATTTTTTTTCAGCAAGTTGCTATAGAACCAGTTGCTATAAGCATGGTAGAGAAAAAAAAAAACCCTTCAATAGTAATTCCACTAATATGTGAAAAGGGAAACAAAGCCATTTAGGGTCTGTTGAAATCAGTCTGTATTTTGCCCACTGAATTCTCCAAGGTTCATTTTAAAACTGTTTCCTTTTGTAACAAAGAGGATTCTAATGACTTCATGGTAAACAATAGTCCTACACAAAAGGCTAAAGAGTGTTCTGTGATTACAAGTAAATAATTCAGCTGACAAGAATGCTCAGAAATCAATCATAAGATGAGCTGAAAAATTAACACTTATGTACAGGAAAGCACACAGTTAAACCTCTGTTTTAATTCATCCCTATTCAGCACATCCTGAAAGTATGGGAATTGAACGGCATATTAAAATTCACAGGAGTCAAGTTAAACAATAGAGAGACTTAAAGTTGCTTTAAAACTAAATTCCTAAGTGCTTTCCTAAATCATGGCCTTACAGTCTTGTCCTGGTCTATTCAGTAATTTTTTTGCTAAAGAATTAAATGAGAAAAAATGTTACAAGTTCACTCCCTGCAAAAGATTCAAAGGGGACTAAAGTGACTGGGTCATTAAAGAAAATCCAATTGCCATGGAGGCAAGAAGCCAAGGCTTCATTAATCAGAAGGATACTTGAATTAGTGAGTGGCAAGGAGACTGGGACGTGTTGTGAGAGATGCTGTCACAGCAGTTGTGTGTTATATTGTATCTGATAAGGCTGATAGTGTAGTGATTGGTAAATTAAATAATCTGGAGTGAATAACAACAAAACAGATCAGTCATCAAGACAGACACACTTCTACACAAAAGTTTCTTTAACAAACTAAGGACTTTGTTATAGCAATTTTTCCCACAATGACATTACTCAAAATTATGCCATTTATGAACTCTACCAAGATAAAATACAGGAGGCTGGAGAATGATGACCTCAAAAGAACTGGACACCATAAAACTGGGGACCAAAGGCACATCTGTGCTGAGGTGAATAAATCCACTACTTATAACACTAAACTGACACGGTGCAAGTACATTGTCTGTTTTACCCTGCTGCTCTCCTGTATACAGAATAAGACAGAAGTGCAAGGACCAAATTATCTGTTAGTATAAACTAGTCTTAAGCTGAACTTCACCAATTCACTGCTGAATCAGATTTCACCCACAGATAAAACTGTCCCTTAGATCTTAAAACAGAGAGCTGACTTTGAGGTTACTATTTATGTGACCTAGTGCTGGGTGATCTGGCCCACAGAAAAAATGGAGCGCTGAGAATCAGTAGTGTGGACATATTTCTACCACTGAGCTGGGAACAAAACTTAAACTGAATGAGAGCTTTGCTCATGGATATACGACAGTCTGTGAGCCACAGTATTTAAATATTAGCATTCACAAATATTTACGAACCAAGAAAGCAAGAGTGTAATTAGTAGAGGGTATTTTAATGCTATTTACTCTTTTTAATTAAAATAAAAAATGTACAACTGAAAAGCAATGTTCTCCTCTTCATTGGTTCAGTCTATAGCAAGGTATCATACAGGTTGAACGATTTCAAATACCATACTTAGAAAAAAAGAATGCATAAGAATTCCATGCTATACAGTGACTTTCGTGTTAAAATAGCTTAGTTTTAGAATTGCTTTGAAGTTACATGTCATATAGATTACTGCAATAGAGGGGAGGAGGTTAACTGTAGTGTGACTAGCTCCCCTGGAAGATTTTCCAAACAAAAGAGTAAAGCAGCTCATAGTTGGAAGTTGTCTTTTTTTCTTCTACACCAATAATTAGAAAGTACAATATTTATAAGACAAAAAAGTCTAATCTATTTTAGAAAAGATCTAATGTCTGCTGCTTATTTTTCATGGTACATTTAAATTATAGTTTTAATAAAATACATCTTTAGATCAAAGCCGAAAGAAGTCATCAGTAGTAGGCCAGTGTACTCCACATTTTTTGTTCTTCCTGATGATGAATGACTTATGTTGTTCAAATTTCCAAAAACAATCTCATTCAGTATTGTTTTTCCTTTTCTAGTACATATAAACAGGAGAACTGGTAGACAAAACAAGAACAAAATCCTTGTGTCCAATCACGTGTTTCCATGTTCATCACCTTAATGAGTTCATGCAATCTTATGTATAAGTCTGGAAATGGTAGTGCTGCTGACGAAAGGTGAGCTTTGTTTTCCTTTTCTTTAAGATGACAGCATGAAATGCAGCATTTTGTTTGCATCCCAGGCAAAAGAGAAAGCAAAACTTGCCTGCTGAACACTTGCAGAACTTTCTGAGCAGTAAGCTAGGTCCGGGTGAGTTATCATCCTTGAAACTCTAGGCTTTCTGGTCTTAGAATCAGAGCCGAGAAGGACTTACTACAAAGTTAGAAATGGATTTTATTGGTGGAAATTGTTTGAACTTTCCACTCTTGTAAACATCCACATAATGCCATGAAAAAAGTTCATGAATATTGCATTTTTTTCCAGTTATCTGTCTATACAAGTTTCTACTTGGATGAGGTTCCTAGAGGTAATGGAGTTCAGACACTCCGTGGTGCCCTCTCAAATTCATGGGTCCTCCTGTTCCTACCTTTTTTATTTTCTTGTAGGTGCTTCCACTTATTTGTATTCACCTGCGCATTGGCAGGCCTTTGCCGGCGTTGTTTGCGGTCTCTTTTCCAAACCTGCTCACAGAACTCATCCATTGTGTTAAGATTGGGGTGATTAATTAACTGCATGAAGTCTCTATACCAGATCTTTTGACTGGGGGTCATGCTATTGGTAGCATCCTTGATCTTGGAAGTATCACCATCTTCTTCTTTATGGAGCAGCTCTTCCAGGTGGTCAGTATCGATTACTTCTAGGGTTACTTTGAGCAAAGTTTGCATGAAACCATGCTCCACAGCATGACAGAGATAAATACCAGAGTCTCTCCGCTGAAGACTTCGTAGCAATAGGCCCTGTTCTGTCCGGATCATTCGATCATCCACTTTTATCTGCATTGGAAAAAAAGGGGTAATTTCAATAGTTGCCTTTCATATACATTCAAAATTGTCCTCTAACCATACTAGTTCCTTAGTACTGTCCTTTCAGCCAGTAAAACTTGGACAAAAAGCCCAAAATCCACATGAATGGAAAAGCCCTTGCCTGTCATCTGCAGTTATGGGAGGCTCAAAAACTGTAGAAAAACTGCTGATGTGCTGCAAAGAGAGTTTGGGGCATTAAGAATTTACTCTTTAGTCCCTACTACTGATGAACAAAAATCTGTAGCAACTCTATCAGATGGACTTGCTTGTAAGATTATAGAAGATGCAGCCCTCTAATCAGCAGAGTCAACACGGATGCATTTGGCTATATTACCAAAGTCACATTTATCGTTATCTTTTAGTCAAGCCTAAACGTATATGTGGCAAAAGTGCTCTGTTGTCCTATTGTTCCTTATTATAAAAGCACTTACACATGTGAGTTCTGGATAAGTGGAGAATTTACAAAGAAAAATAAGGACTAAATCTCAGAATGTTAATATTCAAAAAGCAGCTGTCCAAAATATTGTGTTTTTCTGAATAAACTAATATCTAGAATTATAGTTTTCTTCTTTGAATCCACATGTTGCTCTGGACAGAAAGGGCACAAACCTGTTTCCTGTTTTCTGCATCAAGAATAAATTTGAAATAATTTACTATTTATGCAAATAAAGCAAACAGCAAACAGCAAACATATCTAAAGCTGCTAATGTAACTAAGTAGTTAGCACATGCTTTAAAAATATATATGTTTCGGAGCAGTTTGGTTATATTTACAAATACTTCAATGCAACAAATAAGTGCTTACTAGGTGGATTTCCCTACCTACCAGACCATTCTCTTAAGATATGAGTGACATAGCTTGATAGTAACATGACTTGAGAACCAGGGTGGCTAATAGCACAAGAATGTCGGTGACAAGAGAAAGAGAAAAAATAAAGTATCACATTAGTGTAATGCAGCGAAAGTCAGTGGTTTTGCCTCTATGAATATTGCTTTTGATGAAAAAAATATACACTTCTTCATACCCTTGTGTCTACTACAGTTCCCAGTTCTTCACTCTGTCTCTGTCTTGTCTGCAGAAAAGAGCATGGAGTACATAGGAAGTGCTCCTGTTATACTATGTTTCAGTCAAACAGTGTAATTACATCAATGCACTTAGACCTTCTTTTCAGAGACCATTTTAAGGTCTTTGTAATATTTAAGTTCATATAATCCTTGCATGATGCTTTAGATGGCACTTAGATAGCATACTAACTTTTTATATTTTTGGAATATCTAATGGAAAACCAGTGTGTTTTTCAGGGGCTCTGACCAGCAAGAGGATATGAATATTTTCTGATGTAACAGTCTGTAAAAACCTATTAGAGAGCTTATGGGATTTCATGGTGATAAGAGTTAGAATATGGTGAAGAACAACAGAAATTACAAGATTTCAGGGAAATTCTGCTGAACTAAAATACAGATAGGCATTATTCTTGGAAGGACTCAGGTTCAAGTATATCTTCATAGAGAAGACTAGTTGCATCTCTTTTTTTTTTTTCTACTGTACCTCTTCCTTGCGGTCATCATTTTGCTTCTGGAATTGCCAGTAGACTACGGCACGCTGAGATTTTGGACTGCATTCAAGAAAAGTGCTGCTGTTCTCTACTCCATAGATAATCTTTTCCTCCAGGGTCTGACCACTTGGGTTATCTGTAAAGCAA
>VZTO01002861.1:46641-61456 GCA_013400615.1 Syrrhaptes paradoxus | reverse complement strand
TTGCAGAATGTCTGTAATGATGCCTCCTGGGCTCTATGATCATAATACTTTAGAGCAAAGTAATAAAACATGAGGCTATTTAAAAGTAGTATAATGTGTTTAGATTATATGGGACTGCAGTTTGCTGAAGCTGTTAATGACCAGGAATAATGTTTTTGAGGAAACAATCTTCAATTAATCATTTCCTCTCATACTGATATAATTTATGGAAATGTAATGAGGTTAATAAACCAGACATTATGGGAGGGGAAAAAGAAAGTTAAATAAATTACTTCCTTTTGTAACAACATTGTTTCAAGATATTCATCAACTTGCTGGAAATATCGCATAGCTATAAGACTTATATGGCATTTGATTCTTCTCCAATACCGCAGAGGCTGTAAGGCATCGTATTTCAGCTCTCCACCTTAGCTCTTTAAAATGCTGTTATGGACTTAAGTGGCAACAGTACAGTAATCCTGGAGAGTAGATGGGGAGGAAAGGGTTGGTTAGCTATTTAAAACTGTGTTGATCTTATGGGGTTTCCTGTCTCTTTACCACTATTTGCTATTCTTTCCATTTTCCACTTTTGATCTTTAGCACTGGAAATCTTTAAGGAACTTCTTTTAACATGTTTTAATGGGAAAGTAATGTCTATTAAAATCCTCCCAGAGAAATCCTTTGTTAAGCTTTGTTTGCTTTCTCTGTGCCTTTATCATATTGGCCATGTTGCTTAGCAAACCCAAGCTGTTTGCTAGATGACTGAGCCAAAGGTAAAAATAAAATTGAGCTCCTGGTTTATGTTGATATGGCAATCATATGTCTCTCTATAATGACTTGCAGTCCTGAGGGAGGATGGGAGAAGGGATGGTGGGCAGAACAGGAACTGGTGCTTGCCCAGTTCTCAGTAAGGAAACATCAAATGGCCTGTTAACACTATACAAATAGGGAATGGGTTAGCTTGCTTTCCTCTGCTGGATTGTGAACTTTTCCAGCAAGTAAGTGGGGTGCTATATAAACAACTAAGTGAAACAACTTTTACAACATCTCTCAGAAACCACATCCCTGCGAAGAACGTCAGTACACCTTTGGGCCAGGAAGATGGGGAGCAATGGAGGAATGAATTAGAAAGCAAAGCAGCAAAAGAAAGGTAAGACAACTGGAAGAGAACGTAGCCAAGGGTACTAGTGGTAAGGTCTGAGATAGAGCATGGGTGAATTGGTGTCAGTGAAACAGAGGACGGGAAGTATGTGAAGAGATTAACTGAACATAACTAGACGTGATAAGATAAAGATTGGGAACGGACAAGATTGGCTGATAACTCATGGTTCACATTCAACACTGAGTAGCTGACTGATGTCCTGACTCTTCTATTTGAAGTTAGGTACTCTAATTTAGGAATAGAATTCATATGGCTGAGCAAGCAGCCAAAGATCCTCACATAATCAACAAGAAACAGTTTGATATCTGAACTGGGATCCACAACAGATAGCACATGCAGGGATGCAGCCTAAGACAGTCAGTAAGAAATGTCCCCTTTTATAGCCTGGGACACACATGTTACTGCTGCAGAAATGTGTTCCTCTGAAACAAAGATTTACAGTATCCAAGAATAAATGATGGAAACACAGGGGTTTCACCATAGGATATATGCCCCCAGAATCCATGAACTTTGAATCATGGTTGCACAATGGCCCAACTTCAACAAGAGCAATCCAATAGTTTGGGTGCTTGTATTGGAATTAGAGTGATCAAGTCAATCTCTTAAGCCTAAGTGGACTTTGAGTCCTCTTCTCTCTCATCCTAAATAGCTGATTTAACCAGCAGGTTACTCATTAGGTGACTTTCAGCACTGCTTTACTATATTTTCCTGAACACAGCATAGTCCAAGTGAATTATACAGAAGCAGAGCACATGCTCTCACTAGATCAAGGATTCTAGATTCGAAGTATCTGTACAAAGGACAAACATAGATATTTCTTTGGTAAAGGTCCTACTGCCCATGAGCAGTAGCATATATGCAAGTATGTAGAGATGTTTCTGCTGGAACACTTAGGTATGTAGGATATCCTTAGTATCTAAGAAGCTAGCTGCAAGTTTTCATGGAAGTTACCTTGAAGGTGGGTGCCCTGATACCATTTCAGAGTTCTGAGTGTTTTCTTGGATCTGGTGTGTCAGGGATCACTATGGAAAGTGGCAGAAGCCCCCTTTAAATTGCCTCACAGCTCCAGAAAATATAGTAGGGGTGACAGTCATGCAATGAGAGAGGAAGGATTTAAGAGATCCTTCCAATTCCATTTCCACGATTTAAGGGAGCAGAAGGCAGGTCCAGAAATGTTTATATAGTTCATGTAACATTGAGCACGTGGAGTGCAAAAAAGTAAGCAGAGTGATGGAATAATCACAGAGTGCAGCTCTGGGACTGAGGGAAAAGATGAAGAGACTAGAAGGAAGAATGAAAATTTGGGAAGTTCAGAAGAGCAGCTGGAGGAATTAGTAAACCATAGAAATCATGAAGTTGGTTATGAAAGTCAACCCAAAATCCTGTCTGAGAGTTGTAATTCCCAAAATGAACCCAACAGCAGTATCAAGTTTACTGCCCTGATAAATAACCTTTAAATAATTAATTTCTGACATAACTGAAAAATTATGAAGGCCTAAGTACTTATACCAAGATTGCTTTGCAAATGAATGAATCTCACTATACAGTTAAATTCAGGGTGATTGTCTGAGCCCTGGGATAAATTGCCCAACACAGGTGCCTCTTTTACAAATTCTTCAAAAGAATCACAGAATGGTTGGGGTTGGAAAGGACCTTAAAGACCATTGATTTCCAACCCCCCTGCCATGGCCAGGGACACCTCCCACTAGCCCAGGTTGCTCAAAGCCTCATCCAGCCTGGTCTTGAACCCCTCCAGGGATTGGGCATCCACAGCTTNTTTTTTTTTTTTAATTGTTCTTTACTTAACACAAAGGTGATCATGCTTTTAGATGTAAGTATTAATGTTTGGCCAAACACCTGTACAGCTAAGGATCCTCAGCTCCCACTAATGTTACTGTGTAGTCTTTTTATACTACTTATACATTTGCACAAAAGGGCAACTGAAAGAGTACCTAAACCTTATTAAAAACATTATCGCTTCAGACTGATATCAAAGTAAGTTTACGAAATATTTTTAAAGGTGATATACACATAAAGAGATTGTTCTTTTTTCTTGTTTCTGTTAGTTCACATGGAGAATCAACTGGCTGTTAGCGCAAAGAAATGTGTAGACAAGTATTAAATGATTGCTGGAGCTTATTTTTGGCTATAGACAAACCCATTTCTTCATTTGTTGTCCAGGAAACTACTAGTCATAATGAAGGGAAAAATTCAGCATAAGTTGGCACTGAAAGCTTATGGGTCATGCAGCTGTCTGTATAATACACGATCATGTGCTAATGACAAGCAAATACAGGAAAACTTTATAGATTTCCAACTCAGAATTAATTTAGAGAAAATTTCTTAAGTAAAGTATTTTGACAGTGTGTCCTTAAAGTCTAGGACCTAGAACTGCATTCCCTCAGATTTTTTTGTAAGTTACTGATTCTTTTAATCACATTGTCTTCATTGCACCATTAAGTAAAATTTTCAGTGATATTTTGTCTCATACTTGCTCTGCTCATTTTCACAAAGTTGTATTATAGCTCCTTGTGATCAGGTGCAGCAGATAATAGCTTTTTCCTGGCCTTGAGTTCTCTTGATTGTTGTCATGAAAAAACTTTGCTGAATTACTCTCTTCTCTTTTGTACAGAAAATATCTTTACAGACAAATATGTTTACCAAATATGGGAAGATATAAAAACCAGAGTGTTTTTTGTCTTTTCTTGTCTATGAAGATGAAGAACAGACCTACAGCTTTATAGAGAACTGCTAGCCAGGGCAAGAGAACATTAAAAAAAAGTGGACGTGTGGTAGCCCAGATCATCATTTTACTCACAAGTAAAATGGTCATAAAATCCACATTTAGTGCCTGGTGAAATTTTCCTATTGGGGAACTGAAAATGTCATCTCAGCCCCAATAGGTGGATGGTCTCATCTGCACAGCAGCAGCATTGCTAGATATCACGTAACTGGACACTTATGGACCTTCTACTAGATGAGCTCAAATCTAAACTAGTTGTATATTCATGAGTTCTCAAAATGTGACAACTACATATTGATCGCAGTCCATGCACTTTTCCAAACTCTCTTCTTGTCGGAGTAGCTTGGCCTGAGTCTGACAATCAAGAAGAAAAAAGAAAAGCTAGAGCAATGCTAGCTGAAAGTTTCAAATTATTAAAAAGGAAGATTGAGAAAACTGTTACTGAAACAGTGCAACTTCGGACTATTTATCGTTCTTGCCATTACAAGGGCTGGAAGGACAAGAGAGTTTTGAGGTATCTCCCATTTTCATCCACTTCTTCTTTATTTTTCCCAGAAATTCGTCCAGTGGTTTAACTGTTGTTATAGATGTATCACAAACACGAGTAATCTTTTTTTTTCCAGCAGAGGGAAGTATTGCCTAAGTGTTCACTTCAATGGACATTTTTTTTTTTTCATTTCATAAACGATGATCTTCTGAAGATAGTGGCAACAAATTAGTAACTGTGAGAAGTTTATCAGCCAAGGAATTCAAGAAAGGAAAATCTGGTCAATACATGGTGAAAATGAAACAACCAACAACAAATAAAACCAATAGATGTCAAAGAAAACCCATGCTGAAAGCACATGGGACAGGCCGGTTGCAAGGAACATCTTGATCTTAAGGGCTGCTAGTGTGGCACCTACAACAAAGACCGTTCCATATTTAGCCAGGGTGGTTAATGATATGCTTGATTATCATTCTGTGCAAACTATGTGAAGCAACACGTACATACTTCTTGCTGTTCTGAAGGAGATATGGCTCTATGCTGTCATAATATGCCTGGACTGGTGGTATGACATTATCAAGTAAGTGAAGCAGAAAAATTAAAATGCTTAAAACTGTTAACTTGAAGAAAAACAAAACAAAAAGACCACCAGTCTTTAGTGTCTGATCCAGGCTATTGTAAGCATTCTAAATTGGGATAATGATATATAATATTCGTCTTTCCCAGATGTTCAAGACAATTTCACCAACAAATAATTCATGTGCTTCCTACTCTTCTCATGCACAGCCTGTAAATTACATAGAAATTAGTTGTACTTCAGTCATACCCATAACTCACCGTGATGCTGCAGGTCTGAGCAGTGGGTAAGTGGGTCTCCATTTCGGATATCTTGTCGTCTAGTACGTCTGTGAATATCATATTTGAAAACTGTTAGTGACCTCAGTGGTCAGCATTCACATTTGCCATGACTGAAGAGCAACAAACGGAACATATATGTAATTACACAGGTCACAAGTGCACCTAAACAACACTAGGAAGGAAATCATATTGTTACTACTACGCATTCTCTATGCTTTTCAGAATCAGCCTCTACTCTTACAGGTAAAGTCTTCAGAAATTGGTAAGTACATGTCTCTTGTACGGAGCCTATGAAGTTTATTTTAGCTGTGTTGGAAACGTTGATCACAGACAAATTCATTGATTCATAGATACAGAGACTGCTAAGGGATCAAAGCATTTACAGTACAGTTTAACAGACATCAAAAAACATGAAGAAGTTACAGCTTTTCTGAAAGTGCAATACTTTAAGTATCATGGCATCTTTTAGCTAAAACTAAATGTTAGGATGGATGGCTTTGAAAGAATGTTAAAGTGCTCTATTTTCTACAAAATCTAAATTAAGATACAGAGATTATTTCAGCCACTACAAATCTCACCAAAACATTTCTGATAAAACCTTTTCCAAAACTGTTGCGAATGGCTTAGAATAAACAGAATAAAACACTTGGATAGGAAGATTTCAAACATCATTTATTCCATCTTACATAGCTTGAGTCTGCGTTCTAGCTTTTATTTCATGTCCAGTTAGCATAGTATATTCTTTCCCCAACTTGATTTCCACTGGCTCTTATGGAAAACATACTGATCTGTGCTAAAAAATGTTGAACTTCACAGAAGAAAGCTTTTTAATACAGTTTTATTTTGCATTTGTTTTTCCCTCTTTGTCTGCTTGTATTTTTATTTAAATAGCTATGACACAAAATTCCACTGAGAAAATCCTTTCATATAAAAAAAAAAAGAAAAAAAGAACAAGGCAAACAAGGATGTGTTTCAAGTGTGAGCACTGCACTTTAGGAATCAGAGAAAGCCTGAGGGCTTGCAAAATTAGAGGAGAACAAAGAGGATTAGGCTGCTGAACAATGCTGTGATTTCAGATTATGGCATCCAGTAACAGATATACAAAAGTTAAGCAGCCTTGTAAAAAGCTCTGTTGGTAACTCCCTTGTGCCAACAGCTCCCCTTTTTAAAAAGCCATTGTTCTGCAGCTCAGAGACTATCTCTCTCCTTTTCACTAGCCCTGTTTGCAGACTCTCACCAACAGCCCAGCATCAGCACATACACTCACAGAGCCACCATCAACTGCACAGCTGGCTCCTCTTGGCTGAAAGATTTTAATCAATTTTTTCCACTGAAAACTACTGAAATGTTAAAACTGAAATTAGTTATGTGAAGTATGGCAAGAGTTTCCCCCCTCAAAAAAAAAATTCAGAATGTGTGTTTTTTTATATTTTTCTGAATAACAGCTTCTTTAAAATGGTCCTAGAGAATTAGCATGCTTTAATAAGAAGGAACCTCCTGCTGATTGATATACGATTCAAAACATGTACTAAACCTAATTTCAGATATCGTCTTCGTATTACTCATTACCAATGAATAAAAATACACAGAAACATAAGGAACCATAAAATTTTGTTACTCCTTCCTAAATTCTGAAATGCAGCATATTTATAGGATACTATTTGTAGAAAAGAAGTCTGTGGAATGATTCATATTACTGTCAATGGAGTTTGGATGAGATGTTTAGTTAGAATCTCAGGAAAATGTCACACATATCACCATTGTATCAACACAATGATTTATGAAATATGACCCAGAGCACATCTGCATGGGGCAAATTTAAGTGGTCACACTAGAGGAGCTATGAACTGTCATTTAGACTTGTAAAATACACAAAGAAAGAAAAGTAAATTAAAATCATGGCTCATAAAACTACTTTTTAAAAAAGAAGGAAAAAAAATCAAAAAACAAAACCCCAAGCCAGCTATTTGTAAAGCATCTGTGCAATTGCCTCAGGACTCAACTTTCCCAATATTTCTGGAGCCTAAAATTACGAGGATTCCTTATTAAGAAAAGGTTGACATTCAAGTTATTTCCAGCAATGCTGATTTTGTCATAGATGCATTCAAAGCTGGCTTGAGGCAGTGGGTACAGCAGATACCAGGTAAACAGAGGATCCTCTTGCCCAGTAACTCAGACCTTTATTCTGCTGCTTCTGCTACCAAGGGAAAAATGGGGGGAAGTAGTGGAGGGGACAGTAGCTTTTTCTGTATGCATTATCAGGATCCAGCATCCCAGGACTTAGTTTTTCTCTCATAGGGACCTCAAGAAGAGTAAATTCTGCACTGCAAGGTTAGCTGTGCAAACCAGTTTAGCCCCAGTAACTCTGCATCTTAATCCCTATAAGAACTTTACCCCTGATGGCAACATTGAGCTTGGTCTGCTGGTCAATAAATTGGAGAGATGGAAAAGGAAAAGACAAAGAGCCCTATTTCTTCCATCAGTTTAAGCAGACGAATGACAGGAAGAGGTGCACTAGGGGTCTTGAGATGGGCTGGGAGTAGGAATGGGTGCTGGAATGCTGAGAAAGGGTGAGGTTCAAGGGTAAAGATTAGTAGGGAGGTAACAGAGTGATTCAGTGATACCTGACCTTATTGTCTCCTTCGACTCAGAGGCAGTACTCAACCACACTGATTTCTAACTCTTAAAACTTTCAGACCAAATCAATCTCTTAGACTCTCCTTGCAAACTTCCCTGTTCCCTCTCCTCTCTTTCTTCCTCCTTCTACGGAGAAACTGCCGTGCTCCAACCACAAATTTGAATTCATCCCATGCAGCTGAGAAAATCTGACCAGCTCTTCTTTTGGAATGGGTTCAGTTTCTACTTTTTAATTCTTTGCTACAGAATTCCACACAAAGCTTGTCTCAGATTAACTCTGTTTCCTGGTGCAAAAATAGAACCTGATGTTCCATAACCAGCTTTTTCTTTTGTCATCAGTATTTGTTTAGGATACACTGTAATGCAAGCCTTGAAATTTTAATCCCCTCCATCTGAAAAGTCTAGGACACAAATGTTACTTGCTACCCTTTACCACTTTTCATGTCCTGCAACAACCAATCCAAATCTGGAATTTGGAGTCCTGACATTCTCAACTGAGTGTTTGCTACCATTTATTTTATGTATATAAACCCTTATATATATATAAGTCTGTAGATTTCTTTTTTCTTCATAAGTGCAAGATATTTGGCATATTCAGTTTAATGTGAGCACTTTTTTATCATTTTAGACAATCTGTCATGGAAATTGCAACACTACACTAATGTCTGTTCCTATTTGCAAATTATTATCTATTCAGTTATTCCTAAATTCTACTTCACTAGCTAAGAACTGTTCAGTAACTAGCTTATATAGTTTAAGAGAAAGAATTTCAGGGATGAAGACAGGCAAAGAAAATACTATTTTAAATCCTCAGATCAAGCCACTAGGACTTGTAAATTTTTTATAAAAATGATATTTTTCACTTGTAGAGTCTGTTTTCCCTTTCCCTTTGCATTGCAAAGCCTCTAGCATCAGTGCAGATTGATTGTAAAACAGTGGTTGTTCTGATCTGGTAACACTTAGACACACATCAACACATGCAAGTTATACTTCTGAATAATAAAAATGTTATATATCACTAAAAATAACTTTCCATTCATGTCCAGACACTTTGTAAATATTTCCTTTGTACTAGAATTCATTAAAATGCAGGATAATTTACTTGGGCAAGTAGTTCTTTTATTTTAATATCAAGCCCCCACCTTGTGTTAAAGGATTTTTTTCTTTTTGCTGTTTATTACTGAATATAAAGTTATTAATCTATTTCAGAGACAAGTCTTTCCTGAATGTTTTCTTCCAACAGGTTTTTCAAGCCAACCCAAGAAGTAGCAGTGTTCACTTGAAATCAACCAAGGCTTCATATTGCTTGTAACTCACCCAGCTATGTTTTCTTTGGAAGAGAAAGGGCTCCAGTTAACCATCCCATGAAAAATCTCCAAGGCCCTCCAGTCATATTGAGACCATCAGTTAAAACAAATAGCAAACCATGCAGACATCTGAAACTGTCCCTACCTCTTAGCAGTGGGGAAGTAACGTGAGCAAGATGAACCATCCCAGGCACAGTAAGGGTCTCTTGCAAGGCAACACTCAGCACATGCTTTTCCATACACATCACAGCGGTGTAAAGGAAGCTGTGAAACTCCAGTGGCTGAACCAATGTAAAGCTGTTGCTGTTATAAAAGTTTCAAAAAAGAAAATTAAAATTACTAGGTTTTTGCTAGGAAAGCATAAAAAAGTTAAATAATAATATGTTAGGACCATTAAAAATACAATAAAGGATCATGACCCTGATGTACACTGAAGGAATGAGAAGAGAATTGTCTTCAGGATAAAAAAAATCAAACAGGAAAAAACTTTGGGTTTTGTATGAACCTCCCAATGGCTTCTCTAAACAGTAAGAAAAAATAAAGTGATCTTCCATTCTTTCTTTTCTATTCAGATCCTTGCACTGGGAAAGCGCTCTAGTCAGTGACAGAACACAAAGGAGAATATGCTTTTGAATTTGAAGAAAAAGAATAAAAAATTAACATAAATTTCCTTTATGTGACCTTGATTTGTGTATGTGTGGAGGGAACCTAAAGCAAATTATTTCAGACATACTAAGATATTTCAGCTTGGAAGTGCTGCTATGCATACACTCCTTTGTATGCTTGATAATTCTGATTCTTCATACTCTTTTCTATAGGTGACACATTCTAATTGAAACATATCTTTAATGAGAGGAGATGGCTTACTTTATTTTGGATAAAAAACAGTGTTGAGTAGAAGATGTAGTTCAAATGCAGAGAGAAGCCATGAAGTAAAGAAAAAAAGATGTGAACAAAATGAACTACAGCTTTGTATGACATCACAATAGAATTTCTTGTCTCTCTCAATTTCCTCTTGGTATCATATTCATGTGGTCCATTTGGGAAGCTGATCCCCAGAGGGACACAAGGAAACTGAACTACTGATCCCACGTGAAAGTCCAAACAGAGATATTTCAGTTTAGCACTAATTCACAAAGAAAACAAGTATGAGTGTAGTAAGTAAATGCAGTTCCCTCTGAGATTGAAAACCAGAGGGAAACGAGATAAATAGACAAACAAAAATGAAATGGCATAATCCTTCTGTTTTGGAAACACAGACAGTTTGCTATCAAAAGCTTAAACTTTGTTGCACAGCACCCATGATGGAGCAATTAAGAAATTTCTGTTTAGGGTCTCACTCCAAGCAGTCCCATCAAGAAAATACACATCTGTACTTATTTTTCCTTCTTAGAAAACATAAGGCTGACATGAAAAATAGGATTTCAAGAAATATTACAAAATTTCTTCATCTCCTGTATTGTGATATGCCAGATGTAGCATTTCCAGGGAACTCAGGGATGGAAGGTGGCCGAGGTCTCCTACCAACTGGAAATGATGAGCACTGGATACCAGGAGACAGCAAAACCAAAAACACTCATAAAAGGTGTTGCCTTAACTTCTTTCAGAGACAGCAACTTTGCAGTTTATACATATTAATTGTTAACAGAAACATCCCACACATTTATATAAACATCAGTATTTTCTCAAGGGAAACATGACAAGGAAAGCACCCAAAGGAAAATTCATAGGTAAACTGAAAACTAAGAGCTTTCTAAGCAGCTGATTCCAACTATTACAGTGCCATAGCTGGGTTGTAAAACTGCATTCTCTGGGCAAAAATCTCTAAGCACACAGAGCTCTACACAAAGCCTTAACTGTTCATCCCAGTCCCCAGTTAGGGATGTATCCTTGAGAAGCAGATGACAGGCAGCAGACATGATAAGCTGATTCTCTCCAACTTAAGTCACTTAATCAAGTACCCAGCTCAGGGTATGTTTTGCAGTAAAAAGAGCAGCAATTCAGATCTTAGGTGACCTAACCATTTCTCATGGGATGCCTTTTCTCTTTGCTGATTATGGAGGCTGCATAGGTCAAATTAGAGTTTCAGTTAAGTATCTTAAATGTCCAGATGGCATTGATCTGAGCCCTATGTAATTGGGGAATTAATATCTATATAAGCATGTAGCAACGTGTGGCGCAACTAAGGTAAAAATCAACCCAGAGAATGCACATGGGAAAATAAAGAAGAATGGTGTAAAGATTTCCTAGGGACCTCTGTAACTAATTTCATTTTGCGAAAAACCCCTCCCTGATTTCTAACAAATGTCTTTAGAATTAAAGAATGACCAGAAACACATAGAAAAAAAAATGAGGCCAAAATAGGGTTACTTAAAGATTCTATTCATTGTAGATAAGTTCATAAAGTTCAGCCAGTGAGCTACAGCACGTGCTTCAGGTGCTGCACAGCCTGAAGGCTGCTGCCCTGTTTGCTGATCTTCTGATCATGGTTTTAGACTCCAGCTGGTGATTATTATTCTGGACGCTAATAATATATAAATCCAGGAAGTATGAAATTCAGAAAATAGTAATAGAATGATTTGCATCAATGATCTGACCTTACTTTGCCATACACAGTCAAACTGCCTTTCGGGCAAAGAGTTTCTCCCAATAGATTTTCAATTTAATAAATCAGCTGATTATCAAATCAAACCAGTGGAGAGCAAAAAAAAAAAAAAAAAAAAAAAAAAAAAAAAAAATTATCCTCTAAAAATTCTTCCAGAAGTATCAGAACTCCAGAAAAGCTGAGGAGACTAATGTTTTAAGCAATCCAGTGGTTTCTGTTTGCCCCACAGTGCTGCCCAGAATGCAGTCTTTCCCTAGAAGCTGGACAAAGAGATGACTGAGAATTTTTCATTTGGAATTTAAAAAAAAAAAAAGTAGTGCTTAAAAAGAAGATTGTAAAGAAGAATTTAGGCAGAATTTTAAAAGGGACTTTAGGGAGCATGAGGTTCAAATCTCATTTAAATTATTTTTCTGTCTGGAAGAGTAACCTATGCTGAATAGTTCAGGTGTCTAAGTGACATCCATTTTGAGTTTGTCTTTTCTATATGCTGGCTACGGAAAGAAATGATGATATCTGAATAAAATTCAGTGCTTTGTGAACAGCACTATGAAAGTAGTCACCAAAGCCTTTCTGAAGGTTTCCGCCTTGCTTTTGACTGAGAATCTTATGGAGGAGAAATGACAGCTCTTCACAGCACCTCGCCAGCCAAGGAGATGGTCTACATCAGCCAAGGGTCTCCTTGGGGTTTTTCCCAATTTACCAGAAATCCCATGGCTTTTTGAAACAGAGGATCACAAACCTGACCCTGAGAAAAAGATGAGAGCTTCCTCCCCAAAAAGTCACCTTTGATTGAAAGCCAGGCCCGACTTTTTGGCATGCTTCCACATTTTTAAATCGAGGGAAAAATGATGGAGCCCCACTTGACAGACTCAGGGCCAAGGGGTAGCCAGGGGCTCCTGGCAAGCCTGGCTCCCACAGACCTCTGAATTTAGGCAGCTGCAGAGTGTTACAGTGGCTCCAGAATGCCTCCTCTGGAGGTTTGTGCCTATTTCTAGCCATGAATAAGTTGTTCAGGTAATAAAGCTACACAAACCTAAGGCTCTGAACCCAATTAGGAGGAATACGTAGTTTCAGTGAGAAAATACAATTCCTGTGAGTTAAAGACAGCAGAGTTGAGAAAGACTGCATCAAGGCTTAGTCTTGCACATAAAGGCTGTATTTCCTTGCTCAAAGTCACTCTCGCTCAAGGGCCAATTTCATACTCACAGAGAGAGGCATGGGAGCCTTAGAGTTTTATATAATTTAAAAGGTACACTAAGTTCTACTGAAGAATTTGTAGATTTTGCTCTTTAGGAAGAAGAGTAATTTGTAAAATATCATATTGGTACGATGGCAAAAGAGCTAGCTTTGAATAACTGGTGTCATAAAATTAAAAAATAAGGGGAAACACCCCATACCATGTTTTTATAATTGGATGACAGAATTGATAGCGAAAAACCAAAGTGAAGTTATTTATATTTCAAGTTATTCAACAGGACATGCTGGTTGTACTGTTTACATTTCTTGCTCCTGCTTTCTACAATGCGTAGAATTATCGTGCTGTTTATATGAAAAATGCCCTGCTTATCAGAACACAATGAGTAAAGTGTTTGAGTTATAAAACTAGATGTTGCCATATACTTATTCGACACAGAGACACAGTGCCAAAGCTTGTCATACTGTATCATGATTCTGTCATTTTTAGCCTGAGGCTGGTTGATTTTTCATGACTTAACTCTGCCTGAATGACTTGTGTTTTATGCTCTTTTTTAGCTTTAGACAATTTTAGCAGTGTACATTTGTTTACAAAAGACTCAGGGAAAATTGTAATCTCTCCTGAATAACTAAAGATGCTTTGAATAAGTGTTTGTGTGAAAACACATGGTCTGTTATCAAATCTGATTGGCTGCTTTAAGGGAATGTACTTATAAAAATAATCCAAAGCAGGGCATTTTGGTATGATGTGAACATATATACAGCTTGACAGGTTTGTTTTTAAATATCCCAGTATTCAATAGGACATTTTTTTTGTCTTGCCATTTTTGTTGGTTTAGGCGATAAACTATGTCAGAAGAGCATTCCCAAACAACATGTTTTCTGTCAAATACATGAATATTTTCAGACAACTTTCCTAAATACAGTGAATTTTGAGTTAAATACGCAGCATTTCAAACATAATATTGAGCTCTGTCTGTTACAGAATTAATTCAACTTCTGTTTAAAAATGTACAGAGTCAGGTAGATGAATTAACTAACACTTATGTACAGCACATACAATTTTTAGTGCACCCAGTCCTGGAAGTAATACCAAACCTCCTCTTTACTGACAACGACAATGATGGAAAAATTAATGTGCATGAACAAGTTGCTTGTATTTATTGAATTAGGCTCCAAATCAACACAAACATGAAAAATAATTTAAAAAGTTTTATTATGTTAAATTTGATACTAAATTATATGTCTCAGACTTAAATGACAGTGGCTGATGTCCACCTATCTAATCCCAGGCAGAACTGGAAGATAAGCCCCTAATACCCACTTAATTCCCAGACTGCAACATAAAGTTTGTTGTACATCTACCTAATTCATCAGCTGCTCCACAAAGCAGCCAAACAGTAATTGCCAGTATTTGCTCGGAAATGCAGGAACCACCTTTACTGTAATTCAGACAAAACTTTACCTCCATCCATCAAGATTCTTTTCTTTAAGAACTTAGTTATTAGTACACCCAACAGAAAGCAGGAAATATAAATTCTGGAGTCTGGAACCCATATCCTAACCATGTCACTGAACCAGGCGGCCATGGAAAATTTGGACTAAATCAAATCTACCATCTTTGTTAAGGATGAACGATGCACATCCAGGAATGGAATGGGCATTGGACAGAAAGACAGGAGGATGTCTCAATTCCAGCCTTGTTTCCACTATCTGTATTTTGTACTAGACCATTCCTACAGAGACTAGAACTAGTCTCATTAAAGCAAGGGACCAAGTCTGGCTACTGGTTTTGAAGTTTCTCTGTCATGAGAACATTCCATAATGTGGAATTTTTTTTTTT
>VZTO01002861.1:33429-45679 GCA_013400615.1 Syrrhaptes paradoxus | reverse complement strand
AAAAAAAAAAAAAAAAAAAAAAAAAAAGAAGAGTTAAAATATAACATGAGCTCTACAAATAAAAAATCTGCTAGAATGTTATTTGCCCAACGTAGAAACCTGAAATTAACCTAGACACTCCTTAGTAAGAATGCTTCTTGTTGTCTTTTGCAGCGGAATAGTTTCTAGCTGTAAGTGAATTAGAATGCATGTATGTATCCAGTGCATCTTTGATTGCTATGTTGATTGTAGACATGTCATTTTCCACGATTATTACAGTTTCATTGTGATTACTTTCCTACTAGTTTCACATCTTGAAATTAACTTCTACACTTAACAGTAAAACTATATCTAAAGAACAGCCCAAGTAATATCAAAATAATAATTGTTGTATCAAAATACATAGATACTCTATATTGAAGGTGATAACACTGAAATAAGCAACACATTTTAACCATATCAAGTTGAAAAACCCATTCCTGCAAAATTTTATTCATAAAAATAAACCTTAATATCAAGCATACTCTTGTTGACTGCACTACACTGTTCACATACAAAGGAGTTACCCAGATTTGCAGAACACAGAACTGTAACCGACAGGAGGATTTTGCACCCTGGAATAGCCATTATTTAATCAACCAAATGGGTCACTAGGACAGTTCTTGTTCTCCTAGCTGTCCACTCTTAACTGTACTTATCTGTAGCAAACAGATGTCAAACCAATATCCACTCTCTTACATGAGAGACCGAGGAAGTGTTTAACAGAATAAGTATATTTAGATCTGATTAAAAGACTGTTATGACTTTTAGGCCCAGCTGCTTGAATTGATTTTAATCCTGAGAGTAAAAGTGGCATAATTTGGTTACAAAGTGTGCAAGTCAATTCTGTATGAACTTTATTCCACCTGAAAATCTGCTATTGATCCCAGACAGCATACTTCGGGTTATGTACATTAATAAAGTCCTTATTAAGCTTTTACACTTGTTTAGCTTTCAACCTGCTTATCCTGAGAGAATTTGATATGGGTCAGTGGATGTTAAGCATATGGAGTTGCCTTTACAAATGCATTGATAGACCTTGTATTAGAAAGCATCGGTTAAGTGTAACATTTGAATGAAAAATGAACTCAGTTTGTTTGCTCAGCTGTTCAGAGAAATATTGCACAAATGGGGATAAAAGAAGTATTTGTTATCAATGTAACAGATATGGAAGACTTTCAGTTTCATGGAATTATAAATGAAAAGCATTGTATTGAGCACATTGCAGTTTAAGCACCAAAATACATTGTTTATGATGTATGTAGACTCCTTAGTAACTAAGGAAAACATACACTTGGTTATGGTACATGTAAAAGCTACTGCAAATTCCCTATTGAAAGATCCACACTGTATGCATACAAATTCTGCTCATTCCACTGAAGTACATTAATGCCCTCTTTAAGGTTTAAATACATGCCAAAGTAGATAAATGATCTTCAAGTAAATCAGAACACCAAAATCCTTTTGTGTGGCGAATAAATACACATGTAAAGTAAAATACCAGATTTAACTTTGCCATTAGCCATTCTATTTCTGTAAAGCCTTTCTGAAATAAAACTTGTACTCCATTTACTTTCTTTCTCTGAACTCTTTTAGCTTGGCACTTCTACTTGATTTAGGGAAGAGACTCATAGATTATCAACAATTGCCAAATTACCCTGCATTAATGTAATAACTTTCGCACGTATAAAAAAGGGAAAAAGCTGGGAGCCACAAATTACATGTCTCATTTTCTCCTCACAGTTTCTACTTTATTTTTCTCTTAAAAAAAAAAACAAACACATTTTTGCCCTCAAAAAAACCCATGGATTGCAGAAAGACAGATAACCATTTTTCAGTGGTATCTTGCACTCCAAACAGTGATTTCTGTGCAAGACTAGTACCAGTAAAGGCAAAATTGCCCATAAGAAAAAAAAATAAAAGTAATACTGAAAATAATAAGATATACAAGTTCTTTTTAAATATATTTTGTCTGTTCAGAAACCAAAGATAAAGGGATGACAACTCAGCATGATGAGGACATGGTGGCTGGGCCCCTGGGGCAGGTTGGGAGCAGAGCCCCCGTCAGCACATCTGGAGTGAGAACACGAGCCGTGGGGCTCTCTGAGCACACACGCATCATCTCCTTGCTGTCAGATTAACTTCATGTTCCCAGCTAGGTATCAACCCCTTGAAAGCCTGGAGCCTGTGAAACAGTGCCATAAAACGGCACTGACAAAAAGAATAACGCGGGGAATGTAAATGATTCGTTGTGTACAGAACACAAGACATCCCTGGGTTCTGTCTGGAAAGTGTTTGAAAGGTTGACTCAGCCCCGACTTGCGTGTTTTTTTAGGTGGCTCAGACAGGAAAAATGGAAGAGATTGATTTTCACAAAAAAAGTACTAAAGATTAGAGGGTGTTTATGGTGTCCTGTGTCAAACCATGAAAATGAGACCCTAAAGTCCCCTTTGAAAAGATAAACTTTCTTTGTTTCTCAGATGATTAGGCATAAGAAATCTGTGCAGATCACTGTTTTTCCTATAGTATCCCTAGTTACACTATCCTGATAGCCTGAATAGTGTTAAGAGTTGATGCAAGTATAAAATTTGTGTATTGCATATCTCTGTGGGAGAAAACAGACAGGCATTGTTCCCAGACTTGCACAGATACATATTAACTACTGCATGGAACAGCTCTAAAACTCAGAGATAGTAATTTACTTTTTAAACCACAAAACAAGAGGCCACAATGCCGTTTCTTTTATCATTAACCTCCAGCTAGCACTGAAAGTTCCAAGGTTTATTTTGACTAGTGTCTGGGTCTCTAAATGACAAGCTAATTAGAAGGGTACACCAGGCTATTCCTTGGCTCCACTGCAAGAAGTTTCGTTTGCAGCTGTCCACAGAGAAATCTACAACCTGACACTTGAAATTTAGCTGCACTTACCCGAAAGACTGTCATTTCTTCCAGCAAGACTTCCTCTAATTCATGCCAAGTCTCCTTAGGAATTGAAACCACTTTAAGAACTGTTCCAATATCTTGAAAAGAAAAAAAAAAACAAAACAACTTTTCAGGTGCTTAAGATGCATACTTCACTTTGAGAGCAGCCAGTTCCTTGTAGTATATAATTATTTCACATAAAGATTGTGAAGCTACTTATCTCTGAGAACTTGTTGTTCAAAATACCGACTGCTATTTAAAATAACCTTGAAAAACACTGAATTCCAATGAGACATTTCACTGAAGTCTTTCAATTATCAAAATGCAACAGAGAGGATAAATACTGCTGTAGTTACTAAAGAATGAAAAGGACTGAAATACTATTTAAGTGACAGTATAAAAAGACAGATGTTTCAGTCATTTAATTGAGGAAGGAAATGCACTAAATTTACCCAGGCATGTTTATTGTCCATTTTGAATATGTTTGTCATTCTTAATATGCATGTGAAGATGCTGTCAGAAGGCTCAGTATGGATACGAAAACATCTGGACAAATGTTGTTAGAGATGAAGCTGTTAGATCTCTTAAGTACATGCGATCTTCCCCATGTCAAACAAAGTACCTAAGATGTATAAGGCCCTTAAGGCATCTGTATTTCTCTGTCTATTAGATCCTGGTCTTCTCTGAGGGATAAAAAGCAATACAACTTGTATCTTCTGCTTAGAAATAGGTATGTGCCAGCACACATAATACTATATCCATTTACATTCTTGGAGTTTTACAGTTGGCTTTAACGTGAACACTGCCAACGCTTGAAATTCCAGAGCTACAGTCTTTGGTTTTGTGAATACAGCTGAGGCTTAAGACCATCTCTGTTTTACAGCTTCTGCATCTGTGATTTATTTGTTTGTTTCCAGGAGGAGAATCTTCAGGGAACAAGAACAGAAAAGAATCATTCCCAGGTTGGTACACCTCACTGCAGACTCTCTGAAATGGAAACACACTGTCTGTGACTCTTCTTTTTAACCAGCTGAGTGTACTGCCCTGTAAATATATCACAGGAATAACAACTATTCCCTGAGGACTGTTCATGCTGCACAGTCCATAGTAGTAACAGTTTAGGAAAACATTAGGCACTTAAAATGGATAAAATTCTCAGAGTAACAGAACCATAAAGGTCAACATTCTAAAAAAAAAATTAACCATCAATTACACCAAATCAAAATATATTTTGCTTGGATATGTATTTGTGTGTGTTAGTTGAAACTTTTGATCAAAAAGATGACAACCTACCACTTCTATATTGAAAGCATGTATAAAATTGAAACAATAGTTACACAGTTTGAAAAATTTTTATAAGGTGACTGACTTAAAAGCTACTGATTTAATGAGAAAATTCTGGTATTTCAACTTCTCTATTTGGATTTGGATTAAAATATTCTAGAAATCCTAGAATATGCAGTAGAACTGAGATTTTCACTTTTCTATCTGCTCGTCTTTAAGCAGATGTTGGTTTCTAAGTACATATTTCTGGAAGTTTAGAAAGCAGTGAGTTTTTTTCCACAAAATATGTACATCACTGTTTCCTTTCAATAGTCACAAATGTATAGATCCTTATCTAAAAAGGAAAAAAAAAGTTCTTTCTTAACAACAACAAAGCAAAGCACAGCTTTCTTTTTATTTAGGCAGCTACATGTACAAACTAAGTCATTAAAATACACTAGATAAGTTGTTTTGGAAGTGGTTTTCATTATGGTTACTGCTACTAATTGAATATATTCAATTCAAGGAATATTGAGAACAATACAGAACAAACGCAATATAAACTTTAAAACAAGAAGAAAAAAAAACCATATTTCTATAGTTGAGTAATTCATTACAACTTACATTAGTTTTATTTGTACTTTAGTGGATGAGTTCATTTCCTTAATTATCCTAATAATTTGATGACTGTTTTGAGGAAAATACATTGTATAGATGAAAAAAAGAGAACTCTGATCTAATAAATATAACAGCACAGCAATGTGCTATGACTGTATTCTGTGCTGGACTATGACTGTCCTTAGTCACAATCCATCAAACGCCATATTCTAGAAATAAAGGGGGATTTTTGATAAAACAGCACAAGGGAAACTGTGGGGCCTTAGTGGGCACTGAGCAGACATGAGCTCCCCACACAATGCTGTTTCAAAAGAAGGTCTGACTTTTAAGTGGATCCTGCAACAATTACAGTCGCTTGATGCTTGAGAAAGCCTCTGAGGTCAAAGATACACTGGGTTAATCACTACGGCGACTCTGGTCAGGCCACAGGTACCAAAGTGGGGCTTTATCTCAGTTCTTGATCAAGTTTTATAGAGTAGTATTTCAAACAATTTCACACAAATGGAATCAGGCTTCTCCTTTAGGATCAATAGGCTCTGCTCAGTAAGATAAGATTACTGTTATTAATTTGCTTTACTGACAGATGTACCTTGACTGTGCCAAATGATCCCAAACATCAGACACTCAGGATATGCATTAAGTGCATATCTTAAATCCTGTTTTTTTTCTGATATAATTTCAAGCATGCCAATACGATTTCATTTCCATTGTGAAACACACTGGTACAATCACAGTGGGAAAGAAACTGCTCGACTAAAGATTTCACCCACAGGAAAGGAAAATGTGAGCACACTGGATGGCTATTAATTAAGTTGTGTTCAATTATCAACAGTTATACAATGAAAAGGAAAAAAAAAGTATTTCTTCAACATATTGAAGTTCAGCAGCATGTGGGAATTATGGAGATTGCTGCAAAAGCAATGGGAAAATACAGACAAATGTATTTAATCTGATGGGATAGACCTGCGCAGAAAAATCCAGCCACACCCCAGAGAGCTTAATTCTGGCTTTGTCATAAATTCAGATCATCCAGTGGAAAACTGGACTGTGACCAGAGTCCCTAATCTGCTCCCCAGCTTGGGGAAGATGTAACAGGCGCTGATTGTGTATCTGTTTCTGGTTCCTTTGACTTTGACCAGCCAGCTCAGTGCAGCTTTCTGGCAGAGCGGGCAGGGCCTCAGTTCTGCCTCCTTTCCTTCCCCCCTGCATGGAAGATGCCCTTTCCTCTTTCTGAAAACCACAATAATGAGAGTGAGCTCAGAAGAGCACCTTCTGTGCCCCAGGTCCAAGCACAGGTGTAACTCCTGTTATTGTCCCACGAGGGTATAACCTCCTCCTGGAAAAGAACAGTTTCTATGGACATAGATAATATTTCCAGAAATAATAACACTCTGCCCTTACAAAGCTGCATTTTTAGTGCTGAAATATCTTTTGGCAAGTGCAAGTAATAATCTTTCAATACTTTTCTTGCAGTTCTTAGGCACAAATATCAGCAATCTTGGATGGGATCCAGAGCACTTACCACACACCTGAATATTAGTAGTTTAGAGAATTAAGAGAGCACCTGAATTCCCAACTCAATTGTAAGAGCTAGATACCACTGAGGCTCCTTCAGAGGGAGACTTTGCCTGACTAATTTACATAAGAAGCACTATATGTAATGATAACTATCTAAAAGCTATAGCTCAGGTTTAAGCAAGCCTTCTTGTACTGTACAGAAACAGACAGGAATTTCTGCATAACTATTCATCTTACTCTAATAGAGGTCTTGAAGAAAGTACAATGAATCTCTCTCTGGAAGTACTTATCATTCATTCTCCCTTGCAGCAGCCAAGGCATCTTTCTTAGACTGAATGCCACACTTTGGTGAGATAAATGCCACCTCTTATGCTCAAGATGTAGACATAAATCAGCTCCTTATGTTTGTTCAGCTTTATACTCGGGATGCTGAAGGGCTTGTTCCTTCACATCACAGTCAAGGGGAGTATTGCCATTAATTTTTTTTTTAGGGCTGAATCAGGTCATAGAAGACCTGTTGAAAGGCACAAAACACTGCCAATTGTAGATGGCATTGAAATCTCTAATGTGTGATGGAAAATATACGTGTTATGTAAAATCATATGAAACTACTTTTCAGTGTTTTATACAAGAACATATTGTAGCACTGTAGTGCGGATATCTAATAACTCAGTTCACAACTTTAAAGAGCTGAAACACTTTCTGCAGAGCTGCATTTCCTGCAGTAAATGTTCTGAATTGCTATGCGTGCACTGTGTTTGGTACACAAAGCTTCATCAGCTCTCAGTTTACTCATAATATATTTCAGGCATCAACATGAAAGAGACCTTAAGATTTATTGCTTTGGAAATCTGACCTCAGGTCTAGAGTACCAGAGCTGTACTTAAACCAAGTCAAAAATCAGACTGCTAGAAGACAGGCAGCCAGACAGATATTTTTTGTTTCAAAATTGAAAAGAAACAGGGGGTTTTGGTTTGATTTGTTTTGACTTCATGATGCCAATGTCTGATTATTAACAACTATGTTCAATAGAAGTTTTAAATATTTTTATTCAACGTAAGTGAAACAAGAGCCAACTAATGAATAAAGGTGAAGGTGCAGATCTACAAATTGCATCAGCATAGTTCTGAAGGCACTGAACTTAGGCAAACACGTATGAGCCAATTTCTGGTCACTGTTATTTTTCATGATTAACTTTCCGGAAAAAAACCCCTCTTTTCTGAGTGCGTATTTCCACTTTTATCAAATGCTCAGGCTGTACGATTCTGCAAATGCTTTGGAAATAGTATCACATTTCTGTTTGAACAAGAACACTTCTTAAAATGCATGTGCCAGATACCTTCATGTTAAGTAAAACGATGCACTCTTCTGGCTAAAGAACTGGGCATCATACCTGAAATACTTGAAAGGCACACAAGACATTTCCCGTACCTGGATACCTGCCTTATTCATGTTAATACATCTTATGCTGCACTTCAAAATGAGTACCTCAAAACTGGCATTTTAATACTAAATTATAATTAATAAGGCAAGATATTTCTAATAAAATTCCCTAATAACAGTAGTTGAAAAGAGAGTGGTTTGATCTTAATCCAGTTGGCAAAGCTCCTAAAGAAACAAGCTATGCAGGCTACGGCCTGAACCTGTAACAGTGAATGTGTGTAACAAAGACCTCCCCACACGCACAGGCTGGAGTCTTGCCTCAAATATTCACAGGTATACACTGGAACATAAATCAGTGTTTTGTCTTTCAGACTATGAAATTTTATCTGATCTACGACTCCATAACGCCTGGAGGAGCACACAGTGTCTCACCTGTGCCAATGAACATCACATCGTATTGGCCATCTTCTGCGTCTACTCGATCTACCACTATCTGTGTGAACTGGTAATCCACGTCTGTTTTGATCATGATTGGACGGTTGTTGATGGGGAATACCGGGTTGTACATGGCTGGATGACTTCTTGCAAATGTTATAACTTCATCAGGAAGGTCCTTGGTGGAATCAAAGCCTCCAAATGTTTTACTGGGACACTGGAAATAAAAAATAAGATGTTTTACATTGTATTACTGATCACTACTAACATATTAGAAATCCATTTAATTAAAATCATCCCAAATATGGCAGTCTATAATTAAATATGACAGGGGATCTAACTGTTTCATGACAGACAGAAAATTAATTAATTATGCCACCATTTTAGTTTCAAAGTATTATCTTCAGAAGTTGACTGGAAATCAATTCCTCTCTGAGGAAGCAAATCCTTAAACACTGGGACAATTCCCCTGTTCTACTGACTTTTCAAACTCCTGCTTGTCTCAACAAGCCTGTGTAGTCCGGATAACATGGATCTTGTTACACTAAATCAAATCAAATGACTCAGGTCCTAAATGTGTCTCTTAGTTCTCCATTGCTTCTAAAGAAAGCCTCTGTGAGTGTTGCTGCTCATACTGTCAATGTGAACAGTCAGGTGAGATGACTCTCACTAAAGAACCGACATAAGTCCTCCGTGTCGTGTACTGCACAGTAAAGGAAAAGTTGGTGTCTGCTGGGGATTAAGCTCATCTCCATGAAGTAACACAGGAAAGAGTCCCTTTGGCCCCTTACTCAGCCATGGGTGGGACACAGAGTTTTGACTCCAATCCATGAAAAGCAGAGAATTCTCTGCTCACGCTCTCCCAATGCGAGTAAAATGTAGAGGCTGAGAAGGGAAGGAAAGCAAAGATCATGGCTTTGGTATCCACACAAATATCCCTCCACTTTAACCTAGCTCATGTCCCCAAGGAGAGATATGGGAACTGTGACCTCTAATGACCACTATTTGCCCTTGTGTCTTCTGTAGAATTGGTAAGTATTTTATGAACAATTAGAGTTTACTTTAAAGTAAGCATTACTAATACGTTAGTAATGTTGAATGGATGAAGAAAATTAACCACAATGGCATTAAAACACCAGTCCAAAGATACTCAGCAAAAAACTTGGTGTTATTCACTCCTAATCTGTTCAGAGATGGATATTTAAGACATATAAAACTCTGAAACCCAGCTGACAATTACTATTTACAGCATTTAAACTTGAAATATAAACAGCTGATGTTAAAATGCCCGAGATAATTTGCCCTTTATATCCACATATAGAATATCTTCCAATTAATTTAAAAACCTAGAGGACAACATCTTATTAACCAAGAATCCAAACCTTGCGGCATGCTCAGTCGAAGAAATCAATTGTCTTTGCTATCACCTTGATCCAAATTATTAATAATTCATCAGAAATGAAATTAAAAAATCAATGTTGTCAAAAGCAGTAGTTGTTATACTCAGCAAAGGGATGGTTCCAGCACGGACATATAAAGTGTAAATTGTCCCTTTTTGGCATATTTGTTAGTAAGCAAATTCCTGCACTCTATTCCATTATACAGAATGGAAGGGAGGAAGGGAGGGAGGAAGGACATTTGATTAATGCATGTGGAGCAGACTAAGCAGAAAACAAGTATCTTGTGTCAATATTTTTCGGTCTTTTTACTATTATATGTTCTTTCTCTCTTGTACAGAAATATCACAAAGAGAAAATCAGGGTTTTTACAACCATTGGCTAAACCATTGTCTGTCTCAAAATCATGTTTAAAATTCTACACTTCAGGTTTAAGTTTGCTTTACATCTTGATTAATATTCTAACTGCTGTTCAATACTAATTTCTCAGATTAATTAAATAATGATTAATTAGATAATATTTATAAAGTGCTTTAAGTATAAAAATCACTACACAAGAACTAAGTCTTGTTAATTGCAGCTGGGTAAACACTGCAAAAAAAACATTAAATGAATATTCATTTCAATTTTAAGTAAATGAATTTCAGCTGTGTTTCAATTGCTTGAATACTTTCTGTCTCATTTTGTAACAAACGATTGTACTCACAGCAATGTTGACCAAGATATATTTCATACAGAAAAATCATGAAACTAGAATTAGTTTCATAATTCTGTGTGTTTAAATGAGACTTGCAGTTCTGAGAGCCAGATTACTGCTTGGATCCCCTGCTTTTATGAGAATAAACAAATGACAGTAACTTTGTGTCTTTATATCTAAAGTGCTACTACTTTATATCTAAACTACTACTACATTCATCCCACCTCACTTTAGGCAAATGACTTAGATGAAATAAAACTGTCCCTTGTCAATGGAGTGAAAAAGGGCACCATTTCAAAATGGGTGAGATTTAGCCCATCCCTAGTCCAAATTGCTCGCACAGGAATCTCAACACATATAAAGTCCGAGTTGTTCTGAGGAGGAAAGTCCTGTCATGTTTACTTATGTTGTGGTCACAAAACCAGGATACACAACATAGACATTATCCTTTATATTAGTGGGCCTAGGTCAAGCTAATTGTCAAGGTGCTTCATCAGAACTCATATTTATACACCTGATCAATCCAATCAAGGAAATAGAAAGTTTTCAGGTGTCAAAAGACAGGCATGAATACAAATGTCCTAAAAAAGTTTGGAGAAATGAGCTTGATCTTGGATTCAAGCAGAGTCAAGGAACTCCTGCATTTGTCATCCACTTCCAGTTGCTGGTCCCCAGTACGCTATGTCAGTGGTTCTGATCAGTCAGGAGGAGGTAACTAGGCTATCGCCTAACTGGCGTATTGGGAAATCCAGCAGAGTAAATCAATAGCCACATTCTGGTAGGAACAAAAAGTGTTTTGATCATAACTGAAGATAGACTCTCGGTACCATGAAGCAGAGAAAACTCAAGCTCTGATAGCTGAATTCACAGAAAGTCAGATATGAATTCAGGATGAGGTACTTCATTCAAGATGAGGTGTATACAAAAATCCTCCCTCCTATCCCAAACAAATATTGTATGGCATGGTGTGATGTGGTATGATATGNAGTAAAAAAAAAAGTTATGTAGATCTTAAAGGAAAAACCCTGGCAACTTCTTTGTTAAATGTGAAGCTGATGTAGAATTGTTTACAAAGTTTTCTGACTTTTCAAAGGAACTATTAACTTTCCTTTTTCTTTACTCATACTGGGCAAGTCACCAGATGCTCAAGAAGTTTACTGGCACCTCACCTATTAAATTCCTCAGATAATTCGGCACTGTTTAACTGCAGTGAGATCTGGAACTGAATCACTGTAAGAAGCTCAGGTTGTGTTTCTCTCTTCCCTTTCCCTGTTTCTTGGAAAAGGAAGCCACAAGTCTGACATCTAAACGAACTTCAAAAACCTTCTTTATTCTCAACAGGTCTTCAAAGCCATTGAAAATACATCCAATTTTATCACTTAGAAACAAAAAACTTCTTTTGAGACAGAAATTACTCTCATTCTAAAATTCAGTTTTCTCCTACTGATACAATAGGATGATTTTAGCAACTATAAGGGGAAAAAAAATCTTTTTCAAAGTGGTAGACACCAGGATCAAAGTCACTGGCAGTGGGCTAAGAGAAACTGATGGCCTCAGCCACTGTTTAATTAACATCATCTGCAGTGGCATGGCCTCTTGCACTGCATGATGCGACTGCAGGGCTATGGAGAATTGTCTAATTGGGATCACATTTACCCTTAGGCAAGAAAAATGTTTACAATGAATTCTGAACATCTTTGCACTTTCTTGGTGAATCTTAGTATATGTAAGTTACAGTGAAATTGAAAGGGTAAAGCCCAGCCTATGAGGGTATCCAGAAAAATAAAGTATATGTAACGCAACTGTGTTTACCTACTTTGGCAAAAGATCTGGTGGCTTAGGTCACTTAGTCACTTAGGGACTGTATTCAGGTCCCTGCTTTTCTGCTTGTTCTCAGGAATTTGATCAAGTTCTTCTTCTCCCATAGAGAGAAGTTCAAGAACCTCAGACAAGTCTCGGAACAACCCACAGGCTCTGAGGTAGGCAGAGCTGTGCTGCC